>JASSRZ010015895.1:0-25883 GCA_032164315.1 Malacoctenus gilli | reverse complement strand
GTCTGAATGAGCTTTCAACACTATTACACTGTGAATAGCTGAAAAAAGTCGAAATAGCATAATAGGGCTCCTTTAAGTTTCCCTCTTCAGCCGAAACACTCAGACGTGCCTGGACATCGTTCTTGTTGGTTCACTCCTTCATCAGCTTAATTTTTATGATTAAAACTTAATCCAAGTGATATTTATCTAAAACTAAAAAGAAGCCAGAAGTGAAAGGCAGCGAGGCCCAGTGATTGGCAAAGAAAACCTGGGGAAAAAAAATATTTAACATATTTTTCACAATTAGCATAGTATTGAGTTTTACATCAGAGTGAAACACAAGGTTCAGGGTGGGAACAAAGGTTTCCATGCCCCTCATTGGACTTAGCTGAATGTATAATAACTGTTCTAATCTGGCGTTTTCTTTCTGCAGGCCCGGTCGTAACAGAGGAGAAGATTGAAGAGGCCAAGCTGTTCTATCAGATGCACTTCAAACAGGCGGTGTTTGACGAGGAAGGCTGGAGGAAAGTCCTCGAGGTGAGCGGAGGGGCCCGGGGGGTGCTGTGATCGTCTACTCGGGGCTTTCACCTGTTTTATCTCTGAAGCTAAAGTCTCGCGCGTATTGTTGCGACAGAAACATGACGGACACCTTCCTATCCGGATCAAAGCCGTTCCTGAGGGCCGGATCATCCCGAGGGGCAATGTACTCTTCACCGTGGAAAATACAGACCCCAACTTCTTCTGGCTCCCAAACTACATCGAGGTACAGTCAAACTGGTCAATCGAAGGGTTAACCATCCAGACTGATGCTTATTCGTTGCTCTGCATTTTTCTGGACCTGGTCTTTTTTTGTCATTGTCTGATTCCCTTTTTATCATCTCATCACACTCGTTTCCTCTGGTCTGTCTCGACGCAGACCATGCTGGTCCAAATGTGGTACCCCATCACAGTCGCCACTATATCCAGAGAATTCAAGAAGACGCTGGCCAAGCACCTCCGAGCCACGTCGGGCAGTCTGGAAGGCTTGGACCTGAAGTTGCACGACTTTGGCTACAGAGGGGTTTCCTCCCAGGAGGTGAGGGAAGAGCAGAAGCTGCCAGCATTCTGCAGGAGCATCAGATAATCCATGAACCCTTACCAATGCTGATAGCCTGGGTGTCCCATTGATGGGCAGGGGGGTGCTGTGATTCTGGTTTGCCTCACACTGATGTGCACTGCTCTCTTCCTCCCCAGTCTGCTGCTCTGGGTGGAGCCGCTCACCTGGTCAACTTCTGCAGCACCGACACCGTAGCGGGACTTCTCATGGCTCAGAGATACTACGGCTGTCCGATGGCAGGTTACTCCATTCCAGCAGCTGAGCACAGGTAACACACACAGTGCGCACAGTGACAACAGCACAGGACACAATGATGAGAAAACAATCTTGCATCTGTTACGACTGTCACCTGCAGGAGGGATTCTAGTGTTGCACTTTGAGTTCGAGCTGCGAAACGATTGTTGCACCATCACAAGCCGTTTCATCAGACGAGGGTTGTTGCAGTAGAATGCTTATCGACGACAACCACGGTCATGAAATGGGTCGCTGCAACCAGCGACCTGTCGTCTTTTAGTTGCGGTTAAACACCAACCACACCAGACAGGTCGCAGGTTATTGTTTAGACAAAGAACGGTGTTACTCAGAGGCCTTGTTACTTGTTACAAGCAGCTCTAACTGTATCAAGGAGATTAAACTTAAGGGAGTGATTCCTGTACACTTACTTTAACACGCGTCACATACAGTTATGAACATTAAAGGCCTTTTATTCAGTCAGTGGTCCTGGACCAACTCATGAGTGGCCCAGCCGGTGGTCCAACCACTGGTGCAGATGGCCACTTGTTCCCGAAGATTTCATGAACTCTTTCTTTCGAATGTCCAAACTGTTCACTGGTCCGTTACTTTTTGCACAACTCGCTGCACTCTAACAAGGGAGCCTGAAGACCCCCTCCAATGAGTTTTTTGGAGACACCTACTGGCAGTTTCACCGACCTGTAGATGTGGTGCCTCCGCTCATGCGTGCTCGTTCCGTCCCCCTTCCTCCAGCACCATCATCTCCTGGGGCCGCAGCCGAGAGAAGGAGGCGTTCGAACGAGTCCTGGACGAGTTCTCCTCGGGGCCAGTCTCGGTCGTCAGTGACAGCTATGACATCTTCAATGCCTGCAAGCATATCTGGGGGGACAAGCTGAAGGAGCGGGTCATGGAGCGCAGTCAGGACTCCTGCCTGGTGATCCGGCCAGACTCTGGAGATCCAGCAGAGACTCTCATTGAGGTAAGGAAACCAGAAAAAATCTGACCAATGACATCGCACGCTTCAAACACCACAGATTCTTTTTCGAGCATTTAATCGGCATGTGACCTTGGAGTTATTGAGCGCATACTACTGCGACATCCCATCAATATTTTCCCAATGTTATAAAAGAATAAATATTCAGATCCATTTGAAATATTTTTTATATACGCGAGTGATGGTCTCAGATCTTATTTCACATGTTTCTCGCAGGTCATCAAGATCCTGGAGGAGTGTTTTGGTTATTCTCTGAACTCTGTGGGATACAAGGTGCTCCCTTCCTACCTGCGCATCATCCAAGGCGATGGCATCGATCTCACCTCAGTAGATGAGGTAAAAAAAAAAGGAACAAAGAAAGCCGTTTGGTTGTTTCTCTTAATTCCCCTCCTAGTTCAAGCCAATTCCCTCCTAAAAAGTCCATTGTCAAACAAACCGCCTTCTTAAATGTTGTTTACCAAGTCTGGGCACTATTATATGTTAGAAAAAGCGCGCGAGACAAGAAATGTGTCTGTTCCTTTCAACTTGGTGGCCAAATGAGGCCACAGTGTCCCAGCACAGTTGTGTGTCTATGAGAGGTGTGACAGGCGAGGTTTTGTGTAGTGATTAAACAGAAGCTGTGTGCTCTCTTTTAAATGTTACACATCCTCAGATGTGTTTTCAATTGTGCCCCATCGCTTTGTGTCACACTACCGCCTGCTCTGTAGATTCTCCACAAGCTGAGCGACGAAGGCTGGAGCGCGGAGAACGTCTTCTTCGGCTGCGGCAGCGCGCTGCTCCAGAAGCTCAACAGGGACACGCTCAGCTGCGCCTTCAAGTGCAGCTACGTGGAGAGCAACGGCAAGGGGGTGAGCGGAAGGACGCCTCCGCTTCCACATAACAACTCTATTCAAATTTCACCATCCAGAACCAGTTACGCAGTCGACAACCACACATTCAAAAAAACGCCAGGCGGGTTCGAAAGACATGTTTTGTCTTGCTCCAGATGGACGTGTGCAAGCAGCCGGTGACCGACCCATCCAAGGGGTCAAAAAGGGGCCGCTTGTCACTGAGGAGGAACTCCGATGGACTCTTGGAGACAGTGGAGAGAGGAGCTGGCAAGCCCGAGGAGGTTTGTTGGATGTCTCCTATGTTTCTTTTATGTCCCCAACGCTTTTTTTCGGGCCTGTTTCTGTTGGGCGCATGCACCGTTAAGGCTTTCAAAGTAACGTACGACGAGCGCACGTGACCTCGTACCTCTGCACTGTGGGCTCCCCAGGACCTGCTGGTGACGGTGTTTGAGAACGGCCGCCTGCTGCAGGATTACTCGCTGGAGGAGATCAGGAAGAACGCCCGGCTGCAGGAGGAGGAGCTGAGTCCCACCCTGCACAACCACGAGCAGGAGCTGCTGCACAATCACATCATCAACGGGGTCCATTAAAGAAACGGAGCCCCCCTCCCCCGTCTCCCGGCAGGCCGCGCCTCGCATCAAGACTGCAGCGTTCCAGAAGACCGCAGCGCGATCCGGGGGAGACGAAGAGTCGAACACTAATGCCACTGTCACCACCAGAGGAGCTTAGTGGTAGCACGCCGCTTCTGTCTTCACACCGGCAGAGCGAAGCTCAGGGTCAGACATGATAAGCTCACGTAGTTTTTTCCATTTCCATCCCGAGGTCGAGTTGGACACCAAACAGCAGAGAAGTCCTTCAGTCTGTCCGGTTCTATGCAGGGTCCGAGCGCTCTAAGTGACCTCAACTTTCAAATATTCCAAACCTTCGCTCGATTTCTTCGTTTCCGTTTTTTGCACCATAGTCAAAAAGTCATCGAAACAAAAGGAAAAAAAACGCAAGTGCCGCAACAGCGGCACTTCTACTGAAGCTCGCGATTATGCAAACTCAGCAGCATGGTGTTTGTGGTGCTGTGACCACACACACCAAATATCAGAGACACAAACCATTGTTAGATCACACTGTCAACAAAGCCAAACCAAAGTGGTGACATGGCAGCGATGCGCCGTGTGTCCCATGCAACACTCTGTCCGTTTGCCCAGGACGGCATGCGAAGGTTCTCAGACACACGTGGCTGCTCGAGGGGCTTTTCTTCCGTGGCAGCAACACTAACAATTGTGCCCACTCAGAGTTAGTATAGTCGTAGTTTTTGTTTATGGTTATTTACCCAAACTCTATTAGCTGTTGGTGGTGATGTATTCTTTGCTAGCTTTGCCGCTACTCAACCCGTGAGCGGCTCCGACTCGCCACCGTCCGACCGGGTCTCAGTTCACCCGTGGGTGCGTCTACCTCCTGCCAAAAACACATCGAATGTCCGGCAAGGCTTCCATCAGCAGCTGCGTTGTCGTTGTAGACAGTAACAGCTGCTCTAGATGTTGTGAGGTGAAGGCACCGTACAATCCTACATAAAGGGTGCCATGAGGGTCGAGCTGGGATAGTTTTTACCAAGAAAAACTGTTGATTATGGGGACTGAGTGAGGGTTTAACGAAGTGTTATCAGTCGTCCAGCTGAACCCTCCTCAGCATGGATCCCGCTGCTCATTTGTTTCCAACAGGTTCAGACTTTTAAGCGTTTTCATTTCATTTTTCTGTCAAAATAAGTTTTTAGAAGGTTTATCTTGATTTCAGTGCCCAAAATGTTTAGGAAGTGTTGTCGCTCAATTTTTTCTGTCTTCCAGAAATCTTTTTACCAGAATTTACAATTGTTTTGCTCAAAAATTACAATTCCACGAATCACTCGTTTGGAGCCTTAACACATGATGTTCAGTGCTGTTGTTTTTAGTCTCTGTGATTGATAGAGAAAGTTAACTTAATGAAACATTGTCACAGTTTTAAAAGCTTCCATGGCTCACAGACTGATTGAGGGAGAGCCTGTAAATTGTTGCACATATTAGGATCATCTCGGAAGAAGATGCAATTTGTAACTTCAGTGATATCTTCTCCAAAACATAGTGATTAGACAACTAGTGTTCAATATGAAGTGGCCTGTTTGAACAGTTCCATGTCAGGAGGTGAAAACTTAGTGGCATGGAGATGTGGCATTTCCTTATTTTCACCTACAACTTGGAGAAGACGATGGCTCTCGTTAATGCTGCTTTGCTGTGTCAGTGCTTTGGTTGTCACTGTGTTTTTGGACCACTCAGGTGAAGCCTGGAAGACAAACCTGCACTGCTAATATAAACATGTATCAGAACTCCAGCCTGTGACGATGCAGCAGGAAGGATCGAGGGCACTCTTGTTGTACCGATAGTAACACAGTGCCCAGAGGAAGGCTGAGTGCAGCGTCTGACTCAGAAACAGTCCTGCCATGGTGCCAATGTGATGTTTTTTTTTCTAGACATTTATATACCGATGTCAATGTGCCGCTCTTACTTTACGACATCTCCTTTCTCAGACTGCCTCTTCCTAAGCGTTATAAGGTTTATAGATCAACTTTAGCAGATGGGCTGCATCACCCTGGAGTCGAAAGCCAGTGGTTTCCAACCAAAGGGGTCTGGGAGAGGCGGGGGACTACTTTGTGTGACGACTACATATCAGCACACACTCACATTCACACCCCATGGACTATTTATAGTCACCAAAGCACCTCAAATGCTGCACATTCTTACTGTTGTTCACGCTGAGGTGCCGTTTCAAGGTGAGATCCGTGAGCCCTGTGCTCACCCCATCAACCGCCACTGAGGAACTCCCCACTGATGACATCCCTTACCGACCACAGACTGGGAGAATGATAGGCAAACAAACGTATCTTTGGGATCCTGTAACTCAAACGGTTGGAAACAACTGATACAGAAGAGCCTGTTCTGCCATCTCTTTAACCGTGCAGCGTGGCACATCGATGCCATTCAACCCACTCGGACCTGAAGTTGGCCGCCTCCTTTCCAGCGCTGGTCCTACTTTGAACTCACTGTATGTTGTTATTTCGTTTTTTGCATCAGACACTGATGTTGCTTTGACCTGACCTCTTCTCTTTATTCCTATCTGTCTTTGATATCATTAAACACGCCTTTGTATGATTGAAGTTATCACAAACTTTTACAGTTGTGTGGGGTTTTTTTACTCAGCAAACACCAAATCTCTGAGAGCCGCATATAGATTTGAAGGGGGATTGTTTTGTCACTGAGTACCCTCAGTTGTTCACTCCCCTGTCCATCATATGGCACTTGACAAAAGTTACACATCAAATTCAGGGCTTTGTGGTGTTTTCACGTCCAACCTGAAGGTCAGCCATCGTCCCTCAATCCCTACAAGTCATTTATCCATATATTTGTACCTCCAACATTCACATTTTAATGCTTCTTCCAGCCAATAACTGATGAAATTTCATCTTAACTTGTTAGACTCACACACGCAGTGACTCAGGATCTGAATGTATCAGTATCATTGAGTAATAAAGTAGTAGTGTTGTAGCTTAAAGGATTAATGAACTCTTTTACACTCTTCACTGTTCGAACCTTTGCAACAAATTCACTCTTGGGTTTGTGTGATCATTTGCCGGCGAGTCGCTTTCACTCAAGGTGTACTCTCAAGAACATGGGCTGCTTGCTCGAGAACACTTTGTCTCCTGGACAGGGTAAGGTGGAGAATCGTACCGACAACCACAGCTGGATTGCTCTCAATAAAAGTTAGGATAGAACACATGCGAGGATGAAGACGACATGCTTATTCTCACTGCTTTTCACTCCTCATCCGTCACATGGAACAAAGACTTATTGGCAGGAAACACAAGCGTTAATGTGTCGGGGTTCTCTATAGGTGGGAGCTCCAGCCAGGCATCCTGCAGCCAACAGGCTTCTAACAGTGTGTCTGTGTCCCTCAGGGTGTTAATAAGTCATTGATGTTATCCTTCAATTAACCACAAGAGGACACCAGAGTCATATGGACCTTGGCTGAAACAGCACTGGCTGCTGAAAATAAACCATCATCATCATCATCATCAGAAAACATACAGGAGAACATGCAGTCTTCCCAGAAAGGCCCGAGCTGAGGTGCAGGCCCCGGACCTTGACACTGTGAGGCGACAGCACCAAACACTTCACCTCTGTGCCCCACAGCCCTGATTATGTGTCACATACTTCTTAACTTATATTAAACATGGAGGATCTTCCTGGTTTGATTTTATTGCAATTGTGTCCAGCCTGAATGAGAGGACACGTGCCAACAAGCTGCTGTTTTACTTGTGTAAGCGTTAGGAACACTTGAATAAGAGGCGGGCAAGTTTGAAGACTTAAGAAGGACTCCAAGGTGTGACTGTCTGATCACACTGTCACACTTCTGCCTTCTAAGAGATTCCTGGAAGCTGATTTGACGTTTAGGAGAAGTAGGAGTGGGAAGCGGCTGATTGGCTAGTGGTAGTCGTGGAGATGGGGGGGGATAAAAGCCCCGGTTTGTCCCTGGTGGGGAGCAGACTTAACTCGCAGCAGTGGACGCTTCTTCTCCTCCTTCAGCCTGATGGGAAGAGCTTGTGTGAGGCGCCGCCGGCTCTGATGCCTGATCTGACCCCGGCGCCCTGACACGGACCCCCCGCGCCACGTGCCCTCTATCAGCCATGATGGAGCTGGAGGTGCCCGTGCTGTTTCTCCTACTGCTCTGCTGCACGACCCTTCACTGCACAGCCATCGAAACTGGTAGGAAAGTGCCCGCCGTGCCAGTGTGGTAGCAACATCAGTGGACAGTCTTACCTGGTGACAGTCATGCCTACTTAATCCACAAGTTCTTAGGACAGCTATCAGTCAAAAATCAACACTAAAGCTGCTGGTTGAATTTTAAAAAAAAAAACTGTTATAAACAAGTGTCCGCATTTCTACAAGATGGAGAAGAACTGGATGAGACAACTTCATGCGCTAACTCGAACTGTGACTGAGCGGTGGAAGTAAGACATCATTCCACAGGGTTTTGCCAGAACTGCCTCAAGAGATTCACTTGAACAAATAGTGAATGTAAGAGTAACAATGTGTCATTTACTCACTGAATACACATGGTGACTGAGCTGGAAAGAAGATAGATGAATGGATGAATGAAGCAGCGGATTACAAGACATGTGTTTTTTTGGGTTTGTGCCTCAGTGTGTAGAGAGGGCGTTTTCACCCTGCGTGTGAATTGGTTTTCTCTTTGTGAGCACTGTGACGGACCACCATCCTCCAGTAGCTGGACAAAGTTTTGGAGCTGGCCTCCCAGAAGCTGCTCCTGGATCACTGGTGTGATGGAGACATGTGGACCTGCAGTGAGACTGCTGCCTTTTACCACACAATGCTGCCTGTGAGGGTGTGTGTGTCAAGAGGACCTGCCATCCCATGTGCTCACTGAAATTATCTCCACTAATAGCGTGTATTAAAGGCTGATTTTACCACCTTTAAAGATCCTCAGTGAGGCTTGGGGTGTCCTCTGGTCACCCCCGTTTTGGACAGTGTCCCCTGTAGGTTAGGTGTTTACTCATGCGGTGTGGAAGGGATGAGCTGTTTCCCACCGACGGGGGGCTCCCGGGCCCCGGGACATTCCTGGAGGTGAGCGCGTGAGGATCAGCCTGTCTCCCAGGGAACCGAGCTAATAAACTCCAGAGATGGCCATAAATTTTCTCATTATTTGGCCTGGAGGCGTGGGGGGGGGGGTAGAGGGTGACTGGGTGAGGGCTGTTGTACCCGGATCTTCTCCACCATCTGTCCTGTTCTCCCCCCTGACACTGATCACTGACTGAGTCTGCAGATCTGGGGCCTGTAATACAAAGGTGAATGACAACAGCTGGGTTTCTCCTTGTTGTCTTCATACAGCATATGAGGCCTATACTCACTATACGTAGTCACAAAATCAAGTCTCTGCTAAAGTAAATGTTAATATCCATCTATTATGGTGCTAATGGATCTATTTGTAGTATCATTGATGCAATAAGTATATGTATCCATTGTGAGGGTTGGTGTTAGTTAGAGAGGGTGTAAGATCCACCTCGCAGGTCCGACAGCCCACCACAGATCACAAATGCTCTGCAGGCTACCCCTCTAACACTTTTGCAAACCTTTTGTTCATTTAGATGGATTTTAATGAGTTTAATAAGGGCGAGTTTTTAATTGCTCCAAAAGAATCAAATAAACAAGTCGTTCAGTTTCCCCTCTTGGATGCTAAACAGCACAGATGAGGTTCATTTTCCCTTCTGGACAGTGGAGAACGCTTCCTGAAAACACCTCCGGCCTGCGCTTTCAATACCTGCCACAGCGACAACAGTGGTGCCCCCTAAGTTGCAGCTTCCTGGTTCCTGCGCCCCCTTCTGGTTGTTTAAAACAGCGCGCTCTGCTGTCTGAACCCTCGAGTTGGAGCTTTGGAGGAGTGACGGAGCAGGCGTGGGCCATCAGTGGGACACAAGTCTGTTCAGCCACACACTGCCAAGCTACCTGCCTCAGACATCTGCTTTAAGCATTGTTTCTGGCACATCTGTTGACCATTGTCCTTAGTGATAGACAAGTCACATTTAAATCAGCCCTTACCTCCCAGTTATTGACTTGGACTGGTGTGTGATTGGAATATTGGTTCACACATGTCTTCTTTTCTTTGCAGTAAACGTGGTGGATTTTTGTGGCCAGACAATCCGTGGTGACGGCATGATCGTCAACTCACACCAGGAATCAAAGAAATACTACTTTGTGACCATGGCAACCGACTGCCACCTCACTATGCAGGCCAGCTCCCTGAAAGACAAGGTCCAATTCCACTTTCGGTTCTTCCTGGTGTACAGCCTGCTGAGGGTGGCCCCTCTAAGCCCTGCCCCTCTATTCCCAGAATCCCCCCGTGGCTCCGCCCCTCTGAACCCCAGACTGGAACCTACATCTGGCGAAAGCGGAGGGGACCCGTGTCACGCCGGCTCATACGTGCAGTTCTACGACGGCCGGGACAGGAGCGCGCCCCCCCTCGGCCCTCCGCTCTGTGGCAAAAGCCCCCCTCGGCCGGTGCTGTCCACAGGGAACTTCCTGACACTGAGGCTTGTGACCCGCGGGACTCAGCCCAGGGTGGACTTTGTTGGGGATTTCACTTCTTTCAGGCTTGGTAAGGCTTTATTGCAGTAACCTGATTCTAACGGTGTGGTGGGGCCTTGCATGGCTGTGACAACCAATCAATGACGCGTGCCAATGGCGGACAACATCCTGCTGTGCCTAGGTTTCAACCAATCAGAGTGCAGCAGCGAGCCTTACTTCACATGCAGGAATGGGAAGTGTATCCCTCTGAGTCTGGTGTGCGACGACAAAGGCATCGACAACTGTGGAGACGGGAGCGACCTGGAGGAGAACCTCACCACCGGCTGTAAAGGTCAGTCATCTTATCCTCTCCCCTTCCTCTGTCCTTCAACATCCGAAGACTGAGATGAGTATGAGCCGCGCCTCTTCTCTGTCGTCATTGGGTGAAACTGTCTCAGATGAAACTGCCTGCATGTCCCTCGGAAGGAAGGATGCTGACATGTTCACGTACAGTTTCACACGTGGAGCTTTTTCATTAATGTTGACTCGAATCTTTCATTCATCAGCAGGTCAGCTGTTACCTCCAGATTCTCCACCTCCGATTGCAACTCCACCTCCACCCTTCGCAAATCCATCAACGCTGTCTACTCAGACGCACATGAACTGTGGTTTTCCAGACAGCGCTCCCAATCATGAGTCAGCAGCAGGTGAGTCACCTTTCCTGGTCATTCACTCATCCATTCATCCAGTCATTCATTTTCCTCCTCTTATTTGGAGCTGGGTGGTGCAGCAGCACTCTCAGCAGACTTCCTACTCCTTGACTCTCCTCTAGCTTCTCCGGGGAGACTCCAAGGTGTTCCCAGGCCAGCATGGTGACATCACGTAGGTTGGCTGTTGAGACCGTTGCCTTTTGGTTCAGCTCCAAGATTCACTGCAATGGTCAGCTTGCCAACCAATCGATGTTGATGGATTCTCACCAGTTGAGAGATCTTTATCCGAGTGTCAGTTGTGCAAACACACATAGTCTGTGGAAGCCTGTCAGGCTCTGGCTGCTTTAAAGTGCGAGCCAGGAAAGGAGCTGTTCCGATGCTCACACCTTTCTGCTAGCAGTCATTCAGCTGCAGGCCACAGTGCCAGATTGCATGCTGAATGAACAAACAGAGTCATTTATTTAAACTAAGTATAACATGTATAGGCTGCCATCACACTGGACGGCTGCACTATTGCATTGCTGCTCTGTTACTGGAGGCACTTCAGTAATCCAACTGCAAATCCCGACAAAGAGCTGAAACCTGCAGCGACCGTTATGAATCCTGCCAGACTCAGTGCAGCACACTGAAAAGGTGTCCTAAACTTGCAGCAGAAGCTTGCAAGAGGCACCAAGGTGGACACAACTGTTAGAAAATAGTCATTATGGCCAAAAATAGCAATGATTAAGAAAAAAAAATATCTTGTCAAGTAGATGTTACTTGTTAAGTTCATGTTACAGTATATCTCTAAAATTACTATGTTAAATGTTACACCATTGGTATTGTACACCCAAAATGAAATATATTGTGTCGTACTGATACCTTGAACCTGAGCTGTTTTCCAACTGACTTACTGCAAATAAAACTGTTTGGGGTTGTTTTTTAAGTGTCCCTTGTGTCCCACAGCAATGTGTTTGGTTAAATCTGTTGTAAATAACTCTGATCTGTTGAAAAATTAACATCTCTCAATGGCGCATGCCACTACAAAACCCTGTGGCCAAAAACAGAAAAAAAACCACCATGCACTTGTCTGTGTTGGGCGACCCTGTGCAACTGGCCTGCCAAAACTTGATTTTGCACAACTTTTTATTTGCACAACGCCAGGAATTAGAAAATACGGCTTTATGTGGGCAGAGTAGAGTAGATTAGAGTAGAGTAGGGTAGAGTACAGTAGAGTAGAGTAGAGTAGACAACAGTACAGTACAGTACAGGACAGTACAGGAGAGTACAGTACAGTACAGTACAGAACAGTACGGTACAGAACAATACAGTACAATATTGTATTTCTACATTAAAAAAGTAGCTCTAGTGTAGTGAACAGAGAAATAAAGTTGACCAAATACTCATCATACTATACATGGAAATACTGCTAATCTGCCAAGTAGATTTGTAAACTAGAGAATGCCTTCTTTCTGTCTCATCTCCAGAGTCTTCTGTCTCCATGTCCCTGTTGGTCCTTTACATCCTCCTGGGAGTGGTGGCTGGGGGCCTCGTCCTCTGCTGGTGCTGCTGGTCCCCAGGCTGGTTCCTCTGGCGCGTCAGCATCTGTCGCTTCTTGCCCTGCTGCAACTCTGCCTGCGCCTCCTGCCAGTTCTGCGCCCGCAGCTGCAACCACAGCAAGGAGCACCGCCTGGCGAAAGTGACGCCGCACACCCCGCCGGTCAGCGCAATGCCAGTGGGCGCTGCTCCAACCACCAACAGCGCCGAGGAGAATGTTAGCACAGCGGGCCTGTAGAGCAGAGGGAATTTGAAGCAGCGGGCACGTGGAGCTGAGGGGGGACAGTACACGGTCGCCTAACTGTGATTCATGAGCGATGTGACCGAGGACGGTTTTTAGTTAAGGCTGGATGTGGAGCGGCACACGGGGTGCTTCACGGCAGTCTTGAGAGGATCAGGGTTCTCGATGAATGGTGGGACGACGTGTGCTTCAGATATCAAGAGTGCAAATGAGACTGAGTCACGCAGCACGGCAAGACAGGCCAATCTCTACCAAAACTGCACATGTGACTGCATCATGATGACATCCACAAAGGACAGTAGTGACAAGAAGTACAATCCCTGATCTGAAACTGTTTGAGCTGTTCTCACATTGTGTCTGTTTGGGTCGATGCAAGCCCCTTTCACACACACACCACTGTGTTTCGGGGATAATAACCCTTTCTACAGTGGCGTGACTGAGTAACAACGTCCTCCTCCTTCTGACACCTCTCAGGAGGTCGTCGCAGAGACCTTACAGGCAGCGTCCTGTGTGGATGGGTAAACCCAGACAGCAGGAGATGTCACGGACAACAAGGTGATGTGTCGCGAGCACGATGGCAGTGGGAGATTTGAAAGTGGCAAGGTGTGGGAGCTGCTCGCTCTGAGAGCATACAACAAAAAACTATCATTGGAACTGTAAACGTCTGTTCTGTACTTCATGCTGAAGCCTCCCCAGCAGCTTTACTCTTCACCCTCACTTGTGTCACATCTTCTGTTCCTGGAGCCTTGTTTGCTGTGTGAAACCACAAACAGAGCCGCTTCCACTGGACGCTGTGAATCACTTTTTTCCAGTTGACCGGACTGCAACATCCTCGGTATGAAAGGGGCTGCAGACACCAAAACCACTCGTATCAATACCAGAAAAAAAAAACCAAATAAATCCTCAGGAAGGTCAAGACTAACACGCATTAAACCGTTTTACCTAACCTAGCTGGATTGAAACCTTCCGTCTCTTGCATAAAAGATCGATGCCGGATCCAATCATCCACCTCATTATCCTCAAGGAATGGACTTTCTTTGCAGAAAACACGTTACTTTACATCACCATCTGTCTTTTGTCTCTTGTGCTCACTATAGCAACTGGAGCCCACTGCACAGACTGATCAGTCACTGGAAACATTTGGCCTTTTGTGCATGTTTTTCCACATAAGGATGGCTTCTTGTGTCTTTGTAGCTATAAAAGGGTAATGCAGGGTATGGTTTGACTGTGGAATATAGTAGAATACGAATGTATCTGAAAAAATATAACAAAAAAAAAAGGGTTGACATTGTTCTTCCAGCCATACCAGTCATGGACTTCTCAGTACAGATATCAACATGCGTTAAGTGCTTAGTGTGGCCAGGATTTCATTTCTTATCCGACTCATACAAGCTGTTTCCACTGTGATGATGTGAGGCTTCGAATCCAGTACTGGGACCAAAAGAATGCTGCGGATGCACGCTGGGAAACAGCCTCGGAGTCACCCACCTGCTGAGAACAGCTGTGTTCTCTCTGAGACATTCTTTCCAACCTTCCACTGTCCTCCCAGCAGGGCCCTGTTGTTTTTCTCCCTGGCAAACGACTGTCCGATGGCCTCGGAGGCTCCGGGTTGTTCCCTTGGGAGAGCGCGTCCTGATAGTGTGCGTCGACTTTTGACACGCTGTTACTGAGATGCGACGGGTTTACGACGATCCGATCAGTCATTCTCACTACAAACAAGTCACACCAATCCAGTTTTGTCGGCTCGAGCACAAGAAACTGAACAAAAACCTGTCGGATAGTGAAAACAGCTCCAAGGGTTTGTGATTCTGAAGGAAACTGTTTCATTTCGATCTGTCCTGCTTTTCTGGGTATTTTTTTCATCCATTGATCTTGTGTAAAGTTGTGTCATAGTGAGTAAAGCTGAAGAGTTTTAGATGAACTACAGAGATGGTTGCTGTCATCACTTTCCACCAGCGACATTAGTGTTGAAGTATAGAAGTGTCACGCTGTGAATCAGGAACTGTCGGACATATTCCAATGCATCTGATCAGAATAGAGCGAAAGGAAACCAAAGCTAACAGGGGCAAAGTAGAAAAAAACTAGAGGGGCACTCAATAGAACACGAACCCCTGCCATGCTCCATGATCAGGTGCCAAAGGCACTGTTCTTTTCTGTACTGTACTGTACTGTTCTCTACTCTACTCTACTCTACTCTACTCTGCCCACATAAAGCCGTATTTTCTAATTTCTGGCGTTGTGCAAACAAAAAGTAATCAGTTATAGTGTTGCTGCCAGAAAGTAACAGAATTAACACCTTAATTACTCCTTAATCACTTTAATGGAGGCAGCTGTGCAGACTTCCACCCACAGGTGGAAGCATGAACAGCAATATCTTGTTTAATTCATTCGGATTGACACAGCAATCAATCAGTGTGATTGTGTGTGACTGGTCAAAATCGGGGGTTGGGGAGGTGGGTGAGGCGGGTGACAGCCGACTCCTGTCTCACAGCTGTCATGCACCATTAGTCAGAGTACAGTAAGGCCACACCCCCTTGCTTCCTCCCACCCAGATTGATGTCCTCGCCGAGGGTACATGTGTCCACCGGGCAAACTCTCTTTGTGGCGTCCTCTAGATGGAGTGGCGCCATAACCTTTCCCCGCAAGGCCACTCTGTGTGTCGTCCGAATACATCACGCAGAGCCCCCCTGCACTCTCGCTTGTTCGCTGTGGTTCGACATAAGCCCATAAGCCTAAACAAACAGCATGTTCCTGAGCCTGCAGGTTGCCCAGTTGCTGCACGAGGAAACATGCAGACTTCTTGATCTCTATAGAGACTGTCCAGGAATACACATGCAGCCATCGGCCAGCACACACCGACCGAACAAGTACAGTATATGTCCATTCAACACACACACACACACACACACACATAGATTTGCGTCAGTCTAAAGAGAAGGTCAGCACCCTTGATGGTTGTTCCTGCCAAGGAGGCCGTTCTCACCATGAGCTCAGGTGTAAATACACACTTCATTAGTCCATTGATAAATCTCGCGGACCCAGGCTGATTTCAGAGCTTGTCCTTATCTAAAGTTCACAGCTGCAATCTTGGCTGTGCCACTTTTCGCCCTCAGCTACTCTTGTGTTGTCATAGTAAAGATGAAGCTAATGGTAAAAGTAGAGGGTGACACTCGTGGTTGTGTTGAGGAATAACGTCACCAAAAACATGGAGAAAAGTGTGTCTTGTTCAGAGTTGGGAGTAATGCAAAATGCAAGTAACGAATCACATAAATATGTTACATTTTTAAGTAATTTGGTGATCTAACACATCACTGAGAGAAAATAGGGGAATATATAAGTCATTTTAGTTTCTGTAACTTGAGTTACAAATGAAAAAAAGACATATTTTCCAAATAAGACTCGGCAAAACAAGTTAAGTTAGACACCATAGAAGAAGAGCTGCTGCTCACTTCCGGTAGTGCTCGCGTGTAAAGGCCAAAACAAAACACAAGAGGAGCAAAATGTACGAGGAAAAGCAGCCCGACAGCACATTCACAAATAACACATATTCACCATTTCTTACTTTTTCCTGGCTATGCATTCAAAGTTCACACTGACTCAGCATACGTCTTAGCTACTGTGCTATAGAAACAACTATCATTATGATCGATCACCGTTTTATCGACTGAAAACACCTGCAAGTTACAATGAAATAATCAATAGAGTCTTCATAAAGTCTGTGTGTCTGTCATCAAAATGCTTTCAAACGTTGTTGCGGATGAAGCGGACACAAACAGCTTTGCATGTAATTCATGTCTTTCATTCCATATTTCATTGATAGTCCACGATGTTGGGCTGGCAAAGTACACTGGTGGCTCAAGTTTGACTCGAGTTCTTCTACGGTGTTTCTGATTTGTTTTGACGTCTCAGAGGAGAAGTTTTAGGGGTGGAGGAGCTCCACCAACAAAGCGGTGAAGTTCTCCAGGATCACAGACAGGCCATTGAAGAACTACTGACAAGCGTCGTGGTCCTGGAGGTGGATGAAGTTCTCTGCGGAGGCTAAGGAGTTCCTGGACATCACTGTGCTGCGACTGGAAACCGACACCTGCTCCTGCCACAATAGCCTCTGCTGTGTCTGTGGCTCCCAGCCCGTCTCCAGTCACCGTCACTGATTCCTCCATCACCATGATCAGCTGAGACTCTATCTCGTTTGACCACCTTGATGCCAGATACCTGTGAGTACGAATATAATGTTTATGTGCATTTCTGTCATTGTTGACAGCCTCTCCAGAATGACAAATGTCAGCCAGATGTTTTTCCCTTTGTGTCGCTCAGGGCCACAAAGAAGACTGTTGCACCTGGTGTGGAAAGCAGCAAAAGGTGTGTTGAACTCAGCGTGGTCTCTGTTCTCTCATGCCTGAGAAATATGGTCCTCTGATATATGTGTGTATTACTACACTGTGTGCTTCATGTTTTTATTGATTATTGATAATAAACGAATTGTTTTTATTGATCATGACCATTTTCCAACCTCCTTCTCTTTCTTGCATCTATTTTTTAATCCACGATATTAAGATCTTCAGCATGCTAAGCTACGTAGCAGTACATACTTTACTCACCTGAGATAAAGTGCTCGGATGTCAGAAAGACGTGTCCAATCAGTTAGTACTTTTACATTTCAAAGTATTTTTTTGGTTTTCTATTTGCCATTATTTGTCATCTCTTTTAAATCAAAGTTTCATTTTCACTAAATATTGCTGCCACAATTTTCGTTGATAATTGGTGCAATTAAAATGCATGTTTTTCCAGACAAAATGAATGCTCATGATTAATAATCATGAATACAACATTGATCAAATTGATCGTGAATATTATTTTGGTTATAATCGCGCAGCCCTAATTTATACTAACAGAATTGTTTTTGGTAAAGGACTGAGTACATTTGATTTGCATGTTTATGTGGTCAACAGTGGAAGGTGATGGTACCAAAGGACAACAATCCAATGGATTGCTATCGCTGTGTTGAGCATCAGTTCTGGTCATCGCATGGAAGCCGCTACTTCTTCCCAGGGGAGATTTTAGCCGTATTAATTAATTTCTACAGTAAGGCTCCCTGCTAACTGGCTAATTTGATAGGAAACAACAGTCCAACAAAATTTAGTTTTTCTCAATTACAAATGAACTGTTAGCAGTCCTGTGTGTTTACTTGCTGTAAAATGTATTTCAATCTTCACACTATTTTTGTTGAAAGATCCCTTTGTTTTCATTGGCGGACTCCTTTGGTGTCATCGGCACACTTTGAAATGAGAGCCGAACCAAGAGAAACATCACGAGTTTGACCTGAACCCAACGTGGACACTCCACTTCAGACTTCAGAAGCTTGATTGGAAAAGCAACACAAAAATACACTCAACACACTTCAGATTTATAGTTTCAGAGTTGATTTTTTTTTTATTGAGATTCAATATGCCCTTAATTATCTCTCAATGGAGACATTTCATATCAGTGACAGAACCATGACAAGCAGATATATACACATGCAAGATAGGAACAAACCATATTGTACATGTACTGTACATATTAGAAGTACAAAGAAATTGTTATGACAAAAATAACAGTAGTAACAGTAGCAACAATAGTCGTGGTAATAATAACAATGGTAGTAGTAATGAAAACAGTAGTATTAGTAAGAACAATATTAGAAGTAATGACATCAGTCGTAGTAGTAATGATAATAGTGGTAATAGTAACAAAAATAGTGGTAGTAACAATAACAATAGTTGCATTAGTAATGATAACAGTAGTAGTAATAATGATAACAGTAGCAATAGTGACAGCAACAGTAGTAGTAGTAATAATCACAAGAGTATCCGTAGTAATAACAATGGGATGATGATGGGAGAGCAATGAGAAGAATGGAATGGGGGGGTGGGGTCAACTTGACCCGTGCTGGCTGGGGTGACGTGGGCTTGAACGGGGGGCGCCAAGGTGGAACACAAATACAAGCCAATAGGCTTCATTCCCTTCTTGCACCATTTGTTTCCATGTTTCAAAACATGAAAGGTTGGAATTTTCAATCAAACTCAAACCAAACAAAAACAAAACAAAACAAAACTTACCTGAATGACAGGATTTTTTAATTTGTTTTTAATCTTAATATATAGTTTTTACATTTTGCTATCATTCAATTGAAAATGTGTATAAGGTTAATTCTTTCTTCTCTTTTCAATTTTTATTTTATTTTACTTTATTTCCTGAATATCACACAGCACACTGTGTATTAAGTTAATTTTTTCTTTTCTTTTCTTTTCTTTTCTTTTCTTTTCTTTTCTTTTCTTTCTTTTCCCTTTCCTTTCCTTTCTTTTCCTTTCCTTTCCTTTCCTTTCCTTTCCTTTCCTTTCCTTTCCTATCCTTTCCTTTCTTTTCCTTTCCTTTCCTTTCCTTTCCTTTCCTTTCCTTTCCTTTCCTTTCCTTTCCTTTTCTCTCCTCTCCTCACTCAGAGATCATTGTTACCTGACAACAGAAGGCGAGCCCTGTGTTTCGCTGAATAAACAATATTTCTACAGTAAACAATGGCAGAGGCTCGCTGCTTTTCCCCTTGTGTAGCTCCAGTCGAGCTGGTGAGTGAAGACAGCGTCCCCTCCACACTTAATGAAGCTTCACATGATGTAAGGGTCCGTTCCTCTTTCAGTGTAAAGTTACAAGAAAATTAGGTTTATGCTGAGGAGTCTCTGAGACTGTAGACTGTATTTATTCTGGCTAAATTCTCCAGTGACTTCCTTGACTGTGTTGAACTCAGTGTGGTCTCTGTTCTTTATATGTACCGGTGGCCTGATAAAAATGGTCATGTGATATATGTGGGTATGATTACAATGTGTGCTCCATGTTTTCAGGACCCTATTGGGGGCTCACAGTCCAGCACAGTGGTCTGACTGCAGCAGGGGGGTGGAGGCCGTCTTCACACAGCTCTGTGCTCTCCAGCTGACTTCTGTGCACTGTGGGGGAGTGAGGGTCTCCTGCTTTCATTTCTATGACTCCTTTGGGTTTTGATTTTATAACAGGCTATCGATCATACGCCTGAAGCGTTTTACCCCCTTTCCCCTGAATCCCCCAAGCAAAGCCTCAGGGCCCCGTTTTTCCCCCCTGGTGTCAAACATTCACAGCATCCTACCGTGTCACCACTCTTGGTGTCTTTACTCTCAAGCTCTTCCAAAAGCCATTTTGCTTGCAGTGCTGATTGGAGGATGTTTCATACTTCCACTCATTTTAAAGCAGCTCGGGCCTTGACGGCGTCGTCCAGAGGAAATCCTCCCCAACAGGGATCAGACTCGAGCTGTGTTAGCCTGAACAAATGCTGCTTGTAAATTTGCCTGTCGTTTTGTTTCACCTGTCAGATGTTGTCGAGTGGCTGAAAAACGAATTGGAGCCACCTCACGCCGCGCATGGTGGCGTTCGAAAGCTGACGCTCACGACTTAAGAACAGGATGTTGACCGCCGTGTCCCTCTCGGCAACTCGTCGCCGTCCCCCTTGTTGTCCTCTCTCTTACTCATGGACTTGGCAGAGAGTGAGCAGCTTCACACTGGGTCTGTTGCATCTGGTATCCACTGGCAACCTTTCAAGTTTAATCTTTGTTTCCCTGAAAGAGGGAGAAAAACATTTTCCCAACCCCTTTGTCACTCTGACTGGACTCTCAGTAATTGGCCCCTCTCACCCCTCGTTAAATTGGTGGGATCGGCAGCTGGGGGGGATTTATCATTTCATTAAAAGCTTTAAAACAAGGTGAGGGTTTTTTTCCTGTGGAGTTCCTGACGAGAAAACACTTTAGCGCACTCTGCTTGTCTTGGTTTCTCCTGAGCACCACACCACAGTGCGGCCTGCATGGAGAGTACTGTCCCCGCTGTTGTACAGAGCATCACTCAAAGCTTCCTTAAAGCACACAGCATGCTATTTGACTCAGGGTTATATTGGCTTTGCCTCATGCGTGTGTTGAGCAGGAGGCTGCATTGTCCTGCTATCACTGCGCTATCACAGCCAGCCATGCTGCCGGCTCAGTTGGTGACGTGACACGCAGGGAGACTGCAGACGGACACATACAGCAAAACACAGCACAACACACAGCTACTGTCAAGGAATCAAAACCAGAACAGTGGCATTGATTTAAAAAAAAAAAAACATTCAACCAACAAACCACATCAAACAGCAAAGTTTTGCTGCCCCCAAACCCAGCGAGACCTCTCCATTACAAATCGGTGGATAAGTCAGGGATGCTACAGGAAACCAAACCTCATTTCTGTGGTGTGCTATAACACTGTGTGGCCATTTGGGGGCGATTTGTGCAGTGGTTGCTCTCAGTTTCCATGATTTTGAACCGTATTAGCAAATGGTGTGTGTGCGTGTGTTTTACAACGGGATTCTACTTTGCAATTTGCCTGCAATTCTGCAGCATAAACACTTTCCTACATTTGATTGAAATACCTTGAAATATTTTTTTCAATCCATACCCTATATATAATTTATATTGTTGACATTTGTGTAGTAAAAGTGCGTGGCCCTTTAAGACAGGGTTGCGTAAGAAGATGAAGCAGGAGGTTTGCATGGTTGAGTCCTGACTGATAAGAAATGACAAGACAGTGTGAAAACACTTCATAAGTAATGCAATTTCCCCCCCACCGGATATCCAATATCTATTTCATGTAAACCCATTTCTTTAACTCGTGTCATAATACAACAGTCATCTAAAGTTGACTGAGTTTAACCCAAATCCAAGATGTAGTTCAAGTTTGGAGTTGACGTCAAGATGTGTGACTGTGACTTGACGTCGTGTTTTTTGCTTCAAGAGAGTCAGACCAAATGAAAACCACTTAGTAAACAAAATGCATTTAATGGTAATAAAATGTTTTTTCACGTATATTCACAATAAAGTCTCACAGCAAAAATATTCCCGTCAACACACATGCACCAGACAGCAGGGGGCGCTGCACAGCAGCTTATTGCAGCCACGGACTGGTTGCCCTGCTGCCTCCAAGGCCTCCTCCAAAGCTCCCCTGTCGCAATCACATACTGCTTCCGCCGCAGCAGCAGCTTGTGAAACAGATCACGTGAACCTGCAGAGTTTGAATGAACTGTAACAACAATTTAAGTGGGATTAAACGACAACTATTTCTGTGCGCTGCCTTTGACCTATCTGCGTTTGTTCTACCTCAGCAAGTTTGGAAGATTGGCTTGATTGTCATGCTGTCTTTAGAGAACCGTTTGTATTTGCGTTGTGATTCTTCCACGTCCCGGGGGACTCCGCGTGAGCCCAGTGCATCGAACGTTCCTGACTGCACCCAGTGCGATTCAGGAGAAGCCTTCTAGAAAAGCTTTACGTTTGGTCGTCTTCGCATTTCTGCCGTGTAATAAATAGATGAAGTCCCGTGAGGTCGACCTCGTTGCCTCTACGAAGCGTGAAGCCGGTTGGCCGTGTTTCGCTGGTTGGGCGGATGGGCTTTGGCGAAGGTCGTGCCCTCCTCTGCATTGTTCTTCCCATCTTCGACCTCCTCTTCCTCCTTTCTGAGGCTGCGCAGCATTGCAGCGTCCGCAGTCCTCTGCTTGCAGGCCAACAAGGCCAGCATCTCGGCATCCATGGGCTCCCCCGAGGAGAAAGGGTGGCACACGGTCTCCACCAGCCCGATGACGGTACCCAGGATGGCGAAGATGGTGCCCACCAGGTAGACCCTCAGCAGGCCTCGGGTGGGCTTCTGGCTCAGCATTTCTCTGGCGAAGGGGATAAGCTCCTGCAGGCTCTCCATGTCCATGTTTTGCTATGGCTGAGGACCGAGTGGATCAGTGTCAACCTAGAGCAGGAAAAGCAGGCACAGTTGCTGTTAAGTCGTGCATGTCTTCAGAAACATTTGTCATCTTTCAATGGTGTCGGACCCCAGAGTCACAGCGGTGGGACAGAGGAAACTCTCCACTCAACCTAAAACACACCCACCCAGTTTCTACGCCTGCTTTTCATTACTTTATAACCTTACATAAAACATCTTAGACTTTAACATCCACTAGCATCGTCCCAGTCCTGCGTACATCTGTACAAGCACCGTTTCTCTTGAAAAGCCAGCAGGAAGAACTCACTGTGAGGCACGTCGTGCTTCGTTCTCATAACAGGATTGCAGGACTCCTCGGTTGTAGACCCCTGCAGCAGCACACACACCCCTGCCGGACCCTGCACTCATATATACCCCTCCTGAGGTCTCCGCCCACGGTGTGACGGCTGCACAATATTCATGAGGCAAAGAGGCCAGTGCAGGCCAGCTCAGCGCCAGAACCTTTGGCCCAGTTTTGGGGGGGCAGACTGTGTCCCTTCACATTTTTTCTCTCAGGGTGACTGCGGTGTCAATGAGCCAATTAAATGCAGGGGGGGGGGGGGATTAGGCGCGGTCACAACTTAGTGCGCGTTTTCACTGGTATTTATGTTCGTTATGGGGCCAAGATCGACGAATATTCTGTCTGCAGTCACGAATACATAAAGTACGTCATCTCTGGACGAATGGGGCTGATGTGAGATGCCCTCTGTACTGAATGACTCAAGTGCTCCTTTTCCTCTTGTGTTAAGCCTCGCTGTCGAGAATCATTTTCCCTGAAGTGTGATAAAGTTCACTGACGCAGGCTTCCGTAAATACTCGGTGGAGATATTGGGTGAACCTCAGTAAACCACTGAGCAGAAACTTTTACGCTGATGATAGTCTCCTTTAAATTTCAAGCAAAACTGCAAGTCAACCAGAGAGAAAGGGAAGAAGTGAGAGATGCAAATATGTTTTCTGCTCTTGTTTACTTCGTTCATCCTCCAAAGTCTGATGTGCTCAAAGGCAGCTGTTACAATGTTCACTCATTGCTTCATGTGGCTTTCACAAAGGACACAAGGATGGACACTTTGTAATGGTATGCGTCCCTCGGCAGCTTTTTTGACCCGATGACACATTAGAGGTTTTTCCCACTCACCTGCCACATAAACAGCGAGCGAATCGGGGGGAAAGGTCGCGTCCACCCCCACTTGCTGTGGACCCTCACATAGTTGCCGTGAACTCTGGCCATAGCAGAGTTCCACACTCACAGCCCAGCGGAGCTGACCACACGTACGGTGTACTCTGCGCTGATGTGGAGCAGGGCTTGGACGTGCTGGCTGGCCGGCTTGCCCTCTGGTCTCTCACCTGTTTGTGACAGCAACAGAGCGGGAACACGCTTCAAAAATGTGTTTTCGGTCACGTTTACTGCTCTCAAGCATACAGCGGAGGAACTGATCACACGATGTCACACTAACCCAAAAAAAAAAAGCCAAGCTTTGCTTTCCTGGTATTACTATTTAGGTTTATAGTTTTGGGTTCCAATCTCCTTATTTTTGTTGTTTTTACATTTTTGGAAACATTGAGGTTTTATAAATAAATAAATAATTTTATTCAAAAAATTGTGAATAGTTTTTTTAAATCTACATTTTTCCAAATGTTTTCTGAATAAATCTGAATATCTGAAAGACTTTCTTTTAATTTTGATCGTGTCAGGTTTTTTTTTTTGTTCCTAGTGGTTGTAAAATCTGCTCCGTGCTGCCCCTACAGAAGGTCTTTAATATCAGCACTCTATCAGGCCCAATCTCTGCAACGTAAATGTCTCTTCATCCAAATGTTAAGCTCTGAAAAGACATTTTGACAGGGGTCACCAACGCCGGGTGCCAGGTCACCCGCAAGGACTATATGAGCCCCCCCAGGCCTGTTCTAAAAATAGCACAACTTGAATTGCATTTAAAATCTTTTTTCTCTGTTGCTGTTGTTTTTTTTTTATTTGCATTTATACAGATTTTAAAATGACAATATTTTAAAAATATGTTAATGGTACGAGAAGTTCAGAAAAGTTGAGTTGAACTCTGACCTACTCTTGTTCAAAGGTACGTTTTATGCATCTGACACCATCAATGGGCAGGGAGAGTGTCACTTTGGCTGATGTTCATGCGGTCCAAAGACGAAGACATCCCACTGGAGGACACACAGTAGACACTGGCATTTTTGACGGACATTATTGGGAAACTAAATCACTTGAACTGCCTGCTGCAAGGCAAAGGTAAGACTCCGGTTGACGTGATAAGTGCTTTAAATGCATTTAAAGCCAAGATGATTCTTCTGCCTGTGAATTTAATTAAAAAAAAACAAACAAACAAAAAAAACGGGTGTAGCACTTTCCGTCCGCATCTGAGACACTTGACAAAGTTGCAGAAAAGTTCTGTGATGTCATCAACGGACTTGGGTGCGAGTTTGAGAATAGGTTTCGTGACCTTGGTCAGCTTGAAATTGTTATCTCAGAAGAGCGTATCAAACTGGTAGCCCTTTGTATGACTCAGTACACAGGAAGTAGCCCTCTGCGTCAAAAAGGTTTGGTGCCCCTGCATTAAGAAGTCACCCAAATTTATTGGCCTGCTTGTCAAAGTCTTTGTCTCGCTAGTAAAGCTCAACAACAATTACGTGACTGAAAAGAGGTCCAAGAGTGCTTTATAAGGCACTTTAGGTATGAATCAGATGAGTGTGTTGCCATGGCGCCAGTGTCTCAGCGTACCTCTGCTGCTGAGCAACAATACCTGTGGGACCTTTTTTCTAGAAACCTTTCTCACTCACCTTATAATGAAAACAGAAGTTCAAATGATGTTTTTCTTAGTTACAACTAATACCAAAGGGGTACAATGTTAAAATAAAGGAAAACAACTGGGAAAAAGGTGAAAAGGTGAAGCTGGTGAAGTGAAATAAGGTCAGACCTCTTTCTATTTTTAGGATATTGGATTAGGTTCCACAACCAGCAAAAACAAACGAATAATTTAGTTTTTCTTATTCTTTTAAGGATGTTCAGCAACTTAAAGTATAAATTTTTAGCTGGTTAGTCTTTAACTTCATGCTACTTGCAAAGTCAAAAGCAAAGAGAAGGCATATGCCAACGAGCTAACCAGAAAGACCTTCAGCCCCAAAAGGCACGCAATGGTTTCCAGAAACACAAAGGTAAGTGAACCTAAAGGTTTGAAAGCCCGACTGAGCAGGAGAGAAATGCACAAACAAGGTCATTGCAGCTTCAAAACAACTGATCCACTGAAAGTTAGAACTGTGTGTGTGTGTGTGTGTGTGTGTGTGTGTGTGTGTGTGTGTGTGTGTGTGTGTGTGTGTGTGTGTGTGTG
>JASSRZ010015510.1:13087-26022 GCA_032164315.1 Malacoctenus gilli | reverse complement strand
ACACACACACACACACACACACACACACACACACACACACACACACACACACACACACACACAAACACACACACACCAGAGCAAATGAGAACACAGAAACACACCTCCACTTCAGCTGCACTGCCCACTACAGGACAGACTTGAAGTTTTAGACTTCAACTTGGTCCAAAATTGTTGCCGTCATGAGAGAATCTCACAAAGTGCCGTGTCGAACTTTCACTGGGAAAAAATTGATACGGAAAGTTTGAGTGACAATTAATAGTTTTGTGAACTTTTTTCAAGCCCTCACCCTTTTTTTTCGGAAACACAACAGCGCCGTATATTTAGCTGATTATAAATGAAAGCAAGCAGGAATAATGTGAATTAAATCTTGATAAGCATATCCGAACAATCTGGCACTGTGATCACATTTCATGAGAGAAATCATTTCCCCCTCTTTAAACCCTTTTCTGAGGAGGTCAGATGAAAGGGAAAAGGAATCAAGCAGCGTTTAATAAGGGCTCAAGATGTCAAAGGGGAAAATTGGGGGTTTAAAGTGTCTGCTTTTCCATTTGCCCCCGGGGGCACTTTCTGTCCCAGCCGGAGCCGCTGGTTAAAGCAGGCTGGTATAAACAGCTCTCACTGAGCTGATTTTAACACCATCTTGAGTTTCACACTAAAACCCGTGGCTGCATCGCTCACGACACATAAAATCCGCAACACATTGCAAACCCTCGAAACCTCCATCAAACTGTGGCTCATGACTCAAACTTCCCATCAGAATCAGACTTTTTTCTATCCCCTCCCTCCCCTTTTATCGTTTTTTTTTTCTTCCAGGGATGAAAATAGAAATAAAAATGCTCAGACACAACATGAACTGTCTTTGCCACTCCGTAGATTCACGTCCATCCATCTCGGCTGGTCGGACGTTTATGAAAAATAAACAGCGCAGGGCTCAGCGTTCGACTCCTGGCCTCTTTAAAGCGTCTGGGTAAACAGTCGGGCCAGTATAGACCAAATATGTCCAAAAGCATTTCAGATGGGAGTGCTGTAGGTGTTCCAAGCTCAACAGAGGAATCACAGAAACACCATTTGGCTCTCAGACTTCTGCTATTCCTACAAAATAAAAGGTGAAGCTTTGCGATGCAAATTTTTCATGCAAAAAATCATTTCTTGTTCATTTCACTGTTGATTATGTGGAGGTTTGCTCGTCAGCTATTTTTGGTTTTCACGTGGACACTCAGTGGACTCTACGTTGGCCTTTTTTTCTCCGGCTTACCAGCAGCAGTCGTGCAAAACTAAATGTGATTTATCACCTGAAGAGCTCTGACTCACCAGGCCCTTTTCGACACAATCGGGAGATTGCGGGTGACAGCGAGTCTCCCCTTATTCATTGTCAGTCAACGATTTAGGGGCTGTAGCAGCAGCCACCACTGTGGCGCAGACGTGGTACCACTACGACAATAAATAGGAAACATCACAAATGTGTCACCCTGGAACAAAGTGCAGTTTTTCTGCAGGAGTGTCCTCACAGAAAAAGCTAGAATGCGGATAAAAGGAATAGAGATTCCTGCTCAAGATAAAGTGCTGACATTTAATGAAAAGGCAAAAAAAAAGTACTTTTGAGGGTTTTTAGATTAGCACCAGTATGCTTGATATTACCAGGCTTAACTCCCAAGTTTTACATTCTAAGCCTCAGAAGTCTTGTTATACTACATCCTGAGAGACTTCTACGTCCTAACTATTGGAAATACTCCAATCAACTTTAAGTTTGTTCTGATAAAACCAGACCAAAACTTTTCCCTCTTGGTTCTCATCCTCTTACAGTTTCAGGGTGCACCAGGAGAGTTGCAAGGAGTCTGGTGTGTAACGTTGCACCAACATTACCCACAGTGAGACAGCGTTGAAGGTCCTAGGGTCAAAATCATAAATTTGTTTTTGCTGGGTTCTCGCTATAAATAGCATCACACTCTGAAGAGTCTAATGTGCACACACGCACACGCACACACACACACACACACACACAAACACACACTATAATTTGCTCGTCACAGGTTTCAGCAACCAATCAAATGTACCCTTTCATGTACATACATTCTTTAGGTTCACATCTCAGGGCACCTATCAGACTATATTCCATTACTACGAGTACACACACACACGCGTGTGTGTGTGTGTGTGTGTGTGTGTGTGTGTGTGTGTTGACTGCAGGTGGACAGACCTCAGAACAATGTTCACACACTCTTTGGCTACTTTGAAGTGTGCTTTGATGTACAGCAGGTAAAAAAATACACTTTGGGATTACAGTGATATTTCATTTGACCAGAGGCGACACGCACACACGTTCATCCAGTCACAGACACACACACACACACATACTTGTACTGCTTTGCAAGTTGGGTCCACTTGTTGGCACAATGCAGGGTTCAGGCCTTTACACATTATCAAGTCTCTCCTAACTGAGCACCTGATTCTTCATTAATAACCTTAAATAAAATGTCAGAACGCATTTCTTCAAGGAGTTTGGTTCCACCGACGTCATTCAGACCTACAAGTGTAGATATTTCACTGAATAAAATAGAAAGTACCGACCTATTGTGTTTAGCAGGCAGGGAACAGTTTCTGACGAAAAGAGACATTTTCATGGCTTTAAGACTTCCTCCTGGAATGGCCTTTTTTGTGCTGTTCTTGCTGTCCTTTCGGTGCCTTTGGTGGCTCAACTCTGCTCCGCCTGGCTTCTGGTTCCTGACGTTAGATGCTTGTTAAAGTCAGAGTGAGCCTCGACTCTGCTCCCGAGGGTTAGCATCTCAGTCAGAAACGGAGTTCGAGGGGGCGATCATGGATGGTTGCTCAGGTCACATCACTGAGGAACGAGCGACGCGACTGAGGCGAACTCCCCCTTTAATATAACATGTCAGCATCTTGGGTTTTCAATGTTTTAGGCGCACCGCTGCAAAAGGAACACACTTAACCTTTTCAAAGAGGATACACTCCTCATATCGACTGGAGATGCAGCCATTGTTTGTCGGGAGATTATGACTAAAAACCCTATCGAGTCCAAATACAAAACAAGGGGATGAAAGCACTCGCTAAATGGACAAAATGCTAAGCTTAATGAAGAGACTGACAATGCAGCAAAATGGAAATGCGCGTGCTTTTGTAAACGAGAGAAAGAGAGAAGGTCAGCAGCGGCGGCAGACCGGGGTTCATTAATCAGTGTTTGTGCCAGAAACAAAGTCGGAAATCGCCATCAATCCTACGTCCAACCCTTCAGCACTTTGACTCCCCTCATCAACCACGCCTGAATAATGAGGCGCTTTAAAAGACAGGAGGGCTGAGTCACGGGAGCGGTCGATAGAGCGTCCCAAGCATGATGCGAAACAGTGAAAGTGCGCTGCAGAGTCAAATCAGAACTGCTAAAGGTGGGGGGAAAAAAGGGTCATCAATCTATAGATTCGTGCGGAAGGGTGAAGTTTCTAATCACTCCAAGAAGGAGGGTGAGAGTTCGAGGCCTGAGAGGGTCGAGAGACTCTCCACCCAAACGCCTCAAGCTGCCAGGAGCTTCTTAGCTGTTGCTGAATGCAGGACGCTAAAACGCCAACTGACCAGATCGGTGCCTCGCTCCTGTCCGTCACCGCAGCCATCCCGGATCACGCTGCGCTCCTCGCTGACGCGACATCTCTCTGCCAGCACTTCTCACTCCTCCACCCTCTCTGCTGTTGGCACACGGGCGTGAGCGCAAACATGCGCACACCCAGTCACGCCGGCCCCCCCCCCCCCCCGAAAACGTCGGGGAATCCGTGGCCACTCCGTTACCACAGAAAGCAAAGCAGGCATCACAGAAGTGGGTCAGCTTGAAAGTTTCTCCTTGATAGAAGCCTAAATTTTGTACCAAAGGAGAGCGTCATATAAAAAAAAGTACCATTTGGAAAACATTTACACCTAAAACGTTCAAAAAAGATGAAGTTTAAACTCGCTTACTGAAGAAGCACTAATTTATTCAAGAACAGTTCAGCAACAACAGAAAAACCTAAAAAGACCCCGCAGGTCCAATGCAGAGGCAGCGTCACAAGGAAACTACGTTTAGTGTGCAACAATAGCAGAGGACGAGCAAACACAAAGACCTGAGAACCATTGTTCGCCGCGTTGCAGCTTGAAGAAAGCGCATGAGTGTTATTAGAGGTGAAGGCAGACTCCAGCAGCCCGCAGCCTGCATGCATAAATAATGAGGGACCACATTTGCTTTCTCACATTTTGGGAATTTAGCTGACGCTCTTATCTGGAGTGACGAGTTCGATGAATGCAACTCCAATAACGCCGGCTTCACAGCAAAACAGAAGCGGGAGGGGCGCGGGAGGGGGGACGAGCAGGTCCGACGCTGGCAGGAGAGCAGAGACCCTCCAAAAAAGACGGCAAGCCCACTTTGGATCTCAGCAGAAACAGGAGACTACATTTCATTTGTGTTACAGCTTTCTCAAAGACAACAAATGCTTGATACGATCCCCTGTAACAAACTTCAGAGGTCAAAATTTTCACGCATCTTCGCTGGTTCTAAATACAGTCCAGTTGCATCACTGGGAGCTCTTTTCATCCGTCTGTCTGTAATCTAAAATGACTTCATGCTCCTGATATCACAGCTCCTGCACTGCGACGGGCAGCGCGGTTGACTTAAACGATGTATCACAAAAATAGGCTTAAAAAACAGGAAACCAAAACAGCCTGAAACACACAAGCAAGACAAACTGTTCCGAGCTCAAGCCAAAAGCAAGGACGCTGAAACAAAGCGACATGAATGAACAATTTCAAGAAACTCAGTGAAACAAAAATTAAATTCTTTTTTTTTTAATTATGACAAAAGCCTCAAAATAATAAGGTAATTGTGAATCGACTTTGAGGTAAACAGCCACGAGGGGGAACTTGATCACAAGCTTAATTTACTACCAGAAGGGAGCAAGAAAACTCTTTGGCAGCAAGATCCAATTAATTTGAATCCAGACGTCATTTCAGAAGTTCGGCTCGGTTGGATTAATCACTGTTGCCTGCTTTAGGTACACATACACTGGCACGCTCCCCCTTGGAAAAAAGAGAGAGAGAAAGAAGGGGGGGGGCACAAATAAACAAATACAACCTCGGGAAACATACAAACATTTAACACGACCCCCGAGCCGCTGACAGTTTAATAAGCTGTATCCTTGATTATCCAGACGCTGGAGCACACGCAGACGTACACAATCATAGAAGCACCACCACGGTTGAGGTTCATCACTGACACGACTCCCAAGAGCCTAATTTGCCTCCGACATAGAAAATGATTATAATTTGGGATCAGATCTGACGCGCTAATCGCGCCTTCAAAACAGTAGACGCATGAGGCGTCGCCTACACAAACACACGCGCTTTAAAGTAGTTCTCTCACTGTAACTCGGGCTACTTTGTGACTGAAGAGTGAATGGGGGAAGCTACAACTTTGACACTTCAGGGAGGATAAATGATCGATCACGCACGCACACACACACTTGACAAGTGAGTGGCCAAAGTACCTTAAATGCATAATTTTGAACGAATGAAGAAGACCAGTGAAAAAACTACTATCTGATGCAGGGAGAACATGAACACCACACTCAAGCCTCAATGTGGGCACCAACCCTGGACCTGCTCACTGAGAGACAAGAGCAGCAGTATTTAATACACCATGTCATACAAGATCACAAAACCTCATAAAAAAAGGCCAAAAACACACAAAAACTGACTAAAGTGAATCAGGTCAAGAAATTTTTACATGTATTTCACTGTGGATTCTCACATTTGAAGAGGAGCACTTCACCTTTGTCTCACAGATGTTTAATCTCAGAGTCAATCTACGCCATTCCGTGGAAAAGGCATAAACAAATTCTCGATCTGACCTAATCGCCGGCACTGTCCTTTCCTTTTCATCATGATCCATCCTCAGATTGACAGTACAGAGTTTGTGTCGACGTCAGCCACGAAGCAGTTCCTTAGTCCACTGCCGTTTCGAGATAGTAGCAGGCTGGGCGATGTCGAACACAAAAGAGATCCGCGCAGACACCCGCGCGAACGCCATACAAGTGAAAAATCCCATCACTGGCAGCTTTGTGATGTGTTTTTTTCACACCCTGTCATCAAAAGTCTTTGACTTTATTTGCTTGAAGTTGCGGCTGCTCAAACACAATCCCACCCCCACCCCCCTCCCCTCATCTCCAATTGCCTGAGGACAAACCCTAAAAATACATGCAGTCTCTCTCTCTCTCTCTCTCTCCCTCCCCCTCTCACCCACTGTCTCCCCTTTTCTAACCTCTGTTCTCATTGGCTTTCACATCCGTTCCTCTTCCTGGGCTTTTCGTGAACTCCCGCTGCTCTCAGCACGTCTCACATCCACAACTCGTACTCTCGGCTTCTCCAACGTTCCTGGCAGCCACTCCTTTTTTTTCCTTTTTGTCATTGTTGGCATTTGCAAAGACCCCCGCCCCCCCCCCCCCCAATATTAGCTGTACTGGCCAAAGATACTTAACCTGGAGTTAATTGACTAAAAACATTTCCACAGCCATTGTTTTTTTTTTGGGGGGGGGGGGGACTGTTTGTACATTTTGATTCATCGTGGTGAAATTTGTCGAAGGTCACCATCACAGTTATTATCTATTTGTGCAAAATGGGAAGTGAAAGAGGTTTGACCATTTCACCACTTCCACCTTCGTTAAGGGTAAATATCACTCAAGCGTTTCACAACCGTGCTTTCAGGCCAGTTCTCACATTTTTTCGATGCTACAGATGTTTCTGGCATCTGGCAGAATGAGCCGTTAATGCTCCACATGAAAACATTAAAGCCTGTTTGCCGGCTTAAACAACTCGATGTTAGCACACTTCATCGCTTTACAACATCTGCCCCTCGGCAGGAGCCTTTCTGATGGAGGATGCATGTTTTACCTGAGCCTGCTTTGGTTTGTTGCAGAAAAATGACAGCTGATTACTGATATTAATCCAAGGAATCGGTGACAAAAAGATACCCGTGAGTGTGTGTGCGGTTTTTGACTTTTCGTGTTGGCCCTCTGATGAACAAGCGAGCTGTCAAAGTCAAGATAACGTGGGTATCAAAACTTGATGGGAAGTGAAAAAACCTGAAGAACGCACACATGCAAACTGCAAAGACTTTGTCTCGGAATCCAACCTGGTGTCCTCCTGCTGTGAGGCATCAGTGCTCATAACCTCTCACTAAAACGCCACCAACTTCAAAGTCACTGACTGATCAGCTCAGTTCTACTAAAATGCTATTTTTATTACTTTTTACTTCGAACCGACTGATGACAATCTGTATGTATTGATCCGGAGATGAAGCAGCGGCCCACATTCTCCCACACTCACCGTTTATCTGCTATCTTGGTCTTCACAACCATTTATTCTTTATATACTCCTGCCGCTTTACAGAGATAAACAACATTTCCATACTGACATATTGCTCGACGCTCCACGTGAAAACCTCCTACACATTCATGTTCTTTGCATTTTTGCCGCTTATGTCGTTGCATCTGAAGCTCGCACTGCAAAGAGACGTGACTCCAGGAAACCAGTCCTACCTAAACGTTCACCCTCCAGGCTTCAGATTCTAATCTGTAATATCAGGACTTTAAAAAAAACCCGCATCCAAGAGGCTTTTCTTTTAACCTTAGCTTCTGCATTCATGCGATTGACAGCATTCAGCGGCTCGGCTGAACGACAGAAAAGTTCAGACGATCTGTGCAACCTGTAGAAAGTAACTGTGCAAAACGCAAATGGCCTGTGTCACTTTCTTGTGGTTGAAATAGTCCCGTTGTGCCTCCATTGTTTCATGGAGCAATCTGTGACACATGTACTGCATGTTCTACTCTGCTTGTTCTTTAGGAATGGCTTTAAATCAGAGGTCTCAGACAGGAGCTGGTATTCAAGCAATTATGCATGATTACTTTCCACGTGAGTGGCGAGTAAATTAACCAAAGAGAGCACAGCGTTGATTCACAATGTATGATTCAAAAAATAAGATGCTAAGTGGTTCTATATTGAAGTTAACTTTAACAGATTTTTTCTCGCAAAACGAATAAAACAGTGGGAAAAAAATGACTGGGCATCCAAAGAGAATGAGCATGCTTGTAGGAATTTGAATAATGCATGCGATAAAGTAGACTTTGTTAGCATAAAGATGGCCGTCGACTCGTCCAGTCTACTAAAATCTCTTCATACTGGGAGGTTGTTTCCATAGAAAAATGCATGTTCAGGCATTTCTTTCTTTTCTCCTTTTGCAGGGTTGAATATCAAATTCGATGTAAAAAACTGAGGTCCGGGGAAAACGTATCAGACCTTCCACAGTGTCTGCAAAAACAAGAACAAGCTATTAGGTCCAGACACGCCGTTCAAATCCCACGGCGTCACATTTTTACATTAGAACCTCATTAACATTTCAACCGTCATTTCAGCCAATTTCCTTTATAATTAGATTTTATCAGTTCAAGATAAAGATAGTGTCACATGTAGTATGGAAAAGGTCGCTCACAGTCCGTTCTATTTCTGGCCAACAATCATCAAACACCAACATTCACGCACTTCAAAAGCCACGAAATCCAACAATGACCATTATTCACAGAACGATTACCTTTCTGGTTAGTACAGATGTGTACATGCACACATGACACGCAGCAAATTAAAAAGGAGTCAATCAAGCAGTGGAAAATAAAGGATCCATTTGCTTCAAATTGAACAATGGCTGGAGTGGCAACGCACGACTTTCCTTGAATCTACGTCAAGCATGCTGTATTATTGACCTCGTACATTGTTCATGTTTTCTTCCTTTTCATATCCCAACAAAGTGACATTCAGCTGACTTGAGCTGCACTGTGCATCATTTATTCCAGTTCTCCTGATTGTGCAGCGCTGCCAACAAATGAAGGGAAAACACCAATTTCCCTCACAGCAAAAGAGACAAATGAGTGTGGATGGTGGTGATGAATGTCACAGAGCAGAAGTACAATATGTGGGGAAAGCCTGTCAACCCTAAAGCACTGTGGGTTTTCCATGCATTGGTCATGTTTCTAATGATGTCAATGAAAAGTATTTCTTCTTGCAGTTGCGCCTCAGATCACGAGTCATTGATTTACTGCGTCAATATTTGGAGCAAAAAAAAAGCAACGTTATTCATCCATCAGCTGCAGTTTAATTTATCATTGTGTTAATAATAGAAATACTACATGCATTTTTCAGAAACAGCATCATTACATTCCTGTGCAGAATGTTTAGTCGCTTTCAAAGCTGTGTGTCCATTTTTAGTTCAGTTACTATTCGTATTCACAGCTTCGAAACATGTTTCATCAAATTGGAATTGCTGTATTTGTTAAAAATCATGATTCTAACACAATTAATGATGGTGTTCCAGATTGTGAGCATGTCACTCCGAGTCTGCCAGGTGTGATGCTCCAGTACATGAAAGAGCAGAGTGACAAAGGCAGACAATGAAAAGATATGCGAGCGATAGAAGGGACTATTGATCTTCAGCAGATGCTCTTTTGTGTGTCTGAGTTGGCGTGTGTGACTCGGGTTTAACCAGTGTTGTGGGGACCTGCGTGTGCTTCAGCGTAAGACAGTGAGTTTGGGCTTTGTCGGTGGGAGCGAATATTAATTAAGGATAATAATAATTAATAATATTAACCATTACAATGTTCTCGATCAGTGAACAAAACATATTTGAGGTGCTGCCTAACTTTTGGCAACCAGAAATCTTAGAAAATTTTTATTTGTGGGAAATAATGCAAGTCAGTGCAATGTACTTGGGGGGGTGGGGTGGGGGTGGGAGGGGGGGGGGATGAAAAAGTGTTAGGGTTCCGAAATGGGCAAGGTAAAGCAATATATCAACGCGAACATCCCCCAATAGATAGCACTGCCGCTGTGTGTGTGTGTGTGTGTGTGGGTGTGTGTGTGTGTGCGTGTGTGTGTGTGTGTGTGTGTGTCTTAGATTAAGCGGTCATGTGAAGACCTTGGAAGAGGGTGATCTTTGAGATTTCAGCTGACTGAACACAAGCTCCTTTATTCCTTTACGACCTCTCTCGGCACCGCCATTAAACCCCCGCGAAGGTTAAAAAAAGACTCAAACAACTCAAGGTCGACTTAATATTCATTGGTGGTGTGTCGACGATAATGTCACTCCGCATCTTTTTAGTGTCCGACATAATTCGGAGATCGCCAGCTTTTCGTAAGCAGATTCCTTTCACCTTCCCAAACGACAGCTCATGCCTGCAGTCTGGTTCATCCGCACGCGTGTTTCTCCGGTTTGCGAAAATCGACATTGATCAAAACTTTGCAGGTGCGACCGAGAGAAGGCCTTCTTGACTGAGACGCTACATGAGAATGCCCACTTCCGCTTCATGCTGCACAGCTTAAAAACATTGACTGAACATGTTTTATTCAGAGTCGAAGAAATCCTAAACATCGCCTCTTCCCAAGAGGAATTCAACTTGTAAGCGTGCAACGTCAGGCTGAATGATAAATTGTGGGAAATCAAAGCACTTTCAAGGAAAAAAATCCTGAACCCAGCCGTTTCTACATCATCGCTGCCAAAAATGTAGTCATCTTGTGGGAAAATTAAGCATGTTTAGTCAGTGCGTACAGCTGTGAGACGGCCCCACAAACTACAAACAACAGCTGTTCGCGTTACTTTTCATCGCTTGACATAAACAATACCTACGCTGCTGGCACAGAGCAGCATGATGAGCCCTTCAAAACTGAATTATCAGGACAGAGCATTTGCATATACGAGGACAGCAATGACACGAGCACTTTGGCAACAAGTCATAGCAAAAGGCCCTTATTCCCCTCTACGAGACATTTCTGAGCATATTTTCTTCTGAAAACGCAGAAAAAAAAGGAGTTTGTGAGAAATCTCTTTCCATCAAACGCTGCGTTTGGCATTCAAATGCATCCCATGATGCGAAAGCCTGGGGAGCATCCCCCGCCCGCAGCCTCAACCGCGTCATCCCCTCTGATGTACATAATGTGAGAGTGCGGCGCGTCAATGCATCGAGCGATGTGAAGCACATGTCCTCTACGGAAAGTCTCCCGTTGTTCGGCGCACGGCGACTGAGTTACCAAACCGCTCGATGTCAGAATCGCTTTCTTTGACATCTTTATCGACTGTTCCACACAGCACAGACGCATTATAACACAGTGCTTACAGTTGCACATTGATCAGAGGAACAGCTGGGTGTTAAAGAGCACCTCGTTTTATTTCATTCATTTATTCATCTGACTTTGGAAATTTTCAGACATAGACCGCTCATAGCTAACAACCTCATCCTTTGGTTTTGCGGCACTGTAACCGTCCAAATACTTCAGTTAAGTTTCCATAAATGAGATTCAAAATGAAACTTTATTCTCTAAGTTTGGGTGTCCATCTGAGGTTTGTTTCAAGATTTCTGCCCTCTAGTGGTGGAACAATCGCTGATCCAGCTCTTATCTACTAGACGTGAGCCTGAAGCAAATTCCCATTCGTACCCTTGACAGCTGCCCGTAATCTTCACTTTGTCACTGATTAGGATCATGTTTGCATTGCAAGTCTCTCAAACATCCATTTTACATTCAGCTCCATAAAGGACAAAGCTTATCAAACGTCAGAATAACTCAGAAGTGGACAAAATGAGTCATTTGTCTGGTAATTTACATAGGAAAGCATCAAAATGTTGTTGAACAGCTCACACCAGCCTGAAGTTTGGTTAAAGGCCACCACTGGTGAAGCTCCACTTCAGGCGGAGGCACCAAGTGCTTCAGGTTTTATCATCTTTCTCCCACCTCCTTACAGGATCCCAAGCCTGATCAAATATTTACTATCCGTCTGGAGGATCTTACCGAAGTGGGTTGGGGTTTTTTTTTTCTAGAGAGCAGGCTTTTCACACTGTCAATTTTAGGAACAAAGTATTTCTCAAAGCCAAATTGTCAAGATGTTTTGCCAACTGGCTGCCAAAAAGAGGAAGCCAAAAAAAATACAAATGTCAATAATGTTGACTTTGTTCATGGGGCTGTACACGCGGAACTTTCGCTATTGCATGTGGAAAAGTGTTTTTCACAGTCACTCAGACATGTCAGGAGGAGAATGATGATGGAATGAAATAGTGCGCATGATGGAAGCAGTCCAAACACAACAGCAAATCAGCCCCCCCCCGTCCCTCCTCCGGCCACATACAAAAACATACATGTACACACCGAGCAGAACAACACACAATTCGAGCATCACGGTAAAGCAAAGCAATAAAAGTCAAAACAATCGCGCGCAAATCTGGAGAAGAACTTCTCCTTCTCGATGACAGTTTCGACTTAATCTGTCAAACAACTGGGGAGTCACTGCTGCTGCTACCAAAGAGCATCTGTTATCCGTCACTTCTGAAATAAGAAATCTTGCGTCTGTGATTCCCACTAGTGAACCCCTGATTACAAGTATACTGCAGACCGAATACAGCGTGTGGGCCCAGCGACCAAAGTGCTGTTTTTAATAGAAAACAAAGCTGAATATTAGAACAGGAGGAGCCAGTGGGAAGCATTGTGACACCCACACTGATGTAATACTTACCCCTCAATGTAAATTGCCTGTAAAATGATGTGCACTCTGGCTGCGCTCCAGCGCATCTCACTCAGCCGTCGTAGGCGAGCTGGTGAGAGATTGAACTGTAAGCGATACGGCCGCGATCCGCTGGCTTGCACCGCCTGACACATTGTACCTGCACCTTTGATCATGTGCACGACAAATCCCTCCGAGTCTGATCCATAAATATTACATAACGATAACAACCGCTTGAAGTCCCCGCCCGGGGAAATTCGTCAAGTTGCTGTTGCAGCGCTTAAAGACACGAGGGAAGATTAGGGAACTGTTCCCTCTAACTCGACATGTCCCGCAATGACACTCAAATACCAAACTGCATTATTGTCTGCGT
>JASSRZ010015510.1:0-12987 GCA_032164315.1 Malacoctenus gilli | reverse complement strand
AGATTAGGGAACTGTTCCCTCTAACTCGACATGTCCCGCAATGACACTCAAATACCAAACTGCATTATTGTCTGCGTGGAAAGAGGCAGAGGATGTACAGCAGGCCCATGTCACAACAGCAGGGTGAACAAAAGAAGACACAAGGATGGAGGAACGTAAGCTGAAAGGGTTTTTGCTCTGAAGTAAAACATCAAACAGGACAAGGTTTCTGGTATGAACTCAAGAGGAAAACGGGACGAGACAACCAAGGTGCAAGGGAAGAAGCAGAGGGACTTGACAAGACACAGGTGGAGACAGGACAGACCAGCGGTTGAGACACACAATGGCACCGTGAGACATGAGAAGAGGAAGTGCAGGCACGGGGAAACGTGCGAACCAGATGAGGAAATGAAGACAGAACATAACCGCAACATGACATGAACTTCACGACAGGGACACAGATGATAAACTGGACATCAACAAGAACAAAGCAAGAACAGAATATAGACAGAAGCAAACTGATCTGTTTGCTGAAGTCATATATAAAAGAAAACTTCTGCAAAAAATGCACGAAAGCACTTAAAGTGCAAACAATTACAGTGATCCCCTCAGGAAAGCCGCACTCAAGCTCAGTTTGTTGCCGCAACTCTTAACACAAAACCGCAGACAACCCACAACTTCCATTAAATCAACCGATGTCACACATTTTCCACTGTTGCTTTGTCGGCTGGAAGGATGCAGCACGCCGCCACAGCCTCCCCGCTCCGAGCGCACACGTGGAATCTGGCAGTCAATCCATTCGGAGGGATCTATAGCGCTCATTAACGACAGATTACCGATCGACACACAAAAGGGGCGCAGCTGCGCCTCAAATCCCCCTCCGGACACCCCCGGGAGTCGGATGAACGGAAAAGTATGTAATCCACATCCAGACGGATTGATGTGAGGTGGCCAGAGAGCATGAGGGGGGGGGGGTCCCGCAACCGGGAGGTCAAAATACTCACACATGAAAGACGTGTGAGCGAAAACACACGTGAAAGCTGGAAGACGCAGGAAACTTTGGCGATCAAATGAAGGTTAAATGTTCGTTGAACGACATTTTTCGCCCCGTATTACAAAAACATACGAATTCAAAGCAGGAATTTCTAAAACCTGTGTCATGCAGAATGTGTGGGATTCATTTTAATTCATTTACCATCACGTGAACGCCACGAACTGCAAGCATGAATGTCCAGATCTGATTCCCTCTACCTGATGTATGTCGCACCTCCTTTGGCTCAGGAGCGTCACTTATTTTTTTTGTAACTCCTGGAGGTCAATCGCTGACAGCAGCGGAGACCAACGAGCGCGCGCGGTCACGCCGCCGATCACAGGGAACAGAGTGGGCACGAACTCACCATTTCTCTGTGGACGCGCCGGGTCCTGGAAGCATGTCACGACACTAAAATCCCCACGAGCTGGAATCACATTGTTCTTCAGTTCAGTTCGAGCTCAAACTAAAAAAAAAAAAAACAACAACAACTGGGGCTTAATGACAGAAAGTACAGCAGCCGAGGGGGTGCGGGCGGGAGAGGGGTGGGGGTGGTGGAGGGTCTCGGGCTGGACGCGTGGGATCCCTCCGTCAGAGCGGGCTGATGAACGGAGTGCAGCGCAGCGGGGACAAGTGCGAGTTGTGGAGACTGTGCGCAACAAAAAAAAAAAAAGGAAAAAAATAATCAGGCAACTGAGAGCAGCCGGTGCGCGCCCGGTGACTCCGAAAGGGGCGAGACGGCGGGGAGCGTGGGAAGCCCCGGGGAAGGGTGGAGAAAGTCGCGCGGAGGTGAGCTGGAGGTGTTTGGGAGACGCGGCCGGTGCAGACTGAGCAGGGATGTTGCGCTATGCTGCTCCGTCTGAACTCACGGCGGACATGAAGCAGCTCAGCGTTAGTCCCTCCTCTTCAGCCCTGAAGTGGAGGAAGCGTCCCCCCCCCCCTTCCCCCCTCTCCCCCTCTGCGACTCTCCGACTCTCACCCTCCAACAGATTACAATTGACCAAAATCATCCGTCTGGCCGGTGACGTTGTCCCCGCATGAGGCGCAGGTGGAGGCAGCACGTGGAGGAATCTCCACCTAGACCTTTGGGTGGAGGAGCTCAACTGTGAGAGTGACTGCGGAGCGGTGGAGAGGAGGACGCGGCTGGCATTTTTACAACGATTTCTTCATCAATTCATACTTTTGCAGTGTGACTCAGTCTCTGCATGAACAGATGCAGCATAATTTCCTTCCACTTTCAGGGTGAAGGCACAGATGTCCTTTGATCTCTTGATTTACATTAAATACATTTGCATTACATACCTCGAATAGACATTGACAGTGACATATGAGGATCATCTCCCTGTGCCAATATAAAGTATGAGTTTATTTCTCATTTTCTGGAATATTCCCCCCCTAAATAAAAAAAACATCCACTTTTCGAATCCATGTCATGACCCAATGGTAATCGAACTTTGGAGTATGTCGTTGTGGTGTGGCATTCATGGAAATCCATCATCGTAGACACTTCACTTTGTTTTGAGTCATGGAAAAGTTCATCAGAGCTTTGCTGTGGGCCAGACACTTGTCCACCTGAAAGCGTGGCTCACGGTTCACCTGTAAGTAAACTCGAGGGCACTTGGCTGAGGATGTAAAAGTGAACCAAGTGGCTCAAGGACAGGAAGCATTGTGCAACACTTCAGTGACCACAGCATCACGCTGGAGCCGCTTTTCTTTATCCTCCTGGTCAGTGTTCGTCTCAAACAAGAGCACCCCAAGTGAGCAGCTGTTGTAACAGCATGACAATGGCCAGCCAGTGTGTGTGTGTGTGTGTGTGTCTGTGTCTGTGTCTGTGTCTGTGTCTGTGTCTGTGTGTGCACGTGTGTGTGTGTCTTCTCTCATCCCTGGAGCAAATTCAAGGACCACATGTTGAACTGTGTAAATGCAGGTGACATCATTAGAAACAGGAGCTGCACGGTTTTTACCTCCACAGCTTTTTAGAACTGGTCTGACTCATCGGTCCGTCTGTCCCCTGCTGGCATCACTTCGTCCTCTCATCTCTTTATCGCTCATTTCTGCGGCCATCTCATCATCGCATGATTTGAACTGAAATCATCCGATATCTTTTTATCTCTCTCCAGCTTGGTTGTAGTCTCGGCCATCCTTTTCGTCCCATAACCCCCCCGACCCCCCCCCCCCCCATTCAAGCCAGTCAACAGTCAATGATAAAAATGTGGTTATTCTCTTGAAATGCCATGTTGGGATTATTTCCCCATGTTGTTTTTTTTCTGTCTGTAAGTGATGCTTCAGCCTTTCCGTGCAACTCGAGAAAGACCAAGGAAAAAAAGCAGCTGGAGGTGTGCTGCTGGAAACGCGATGTACAAATATGCCATTTTCTTCTCATTTTGAATCAGAACATGTTGACTTGTCCCTGGAGGTCTCTGAGAAGTGATGCCACGGACAAAAAAAAAAAGAAAAAAAATTATCAGATATTGTGTTGACAAAATGATTTTTTGCCTTCAGGCCAAAGTGAGATTTTTCCAAAGTGGCGATGAGGCCCAGTGACAAATATACTTTCCTCCACATTTGTCAGCAGTCTGTCAGCGTGTGTCTGTTCTGACAGCTGGTGAGACGGCCTCCAGCTCAGCCAGCGTCCTGCCCACAATTTATTTATTGATGGAAAACTCCAACGAGAACTCGCAACAGAAGAGTGAATGAACATCGTCACACACTGCGACTCACAGTCTCAAATCACCAAGTACATCTGCATATAAGGACACAGATTTGATATGTTTATACTGTGCATCACTACATACATACATTTTTTTCCTTTACGTGCACATCTTGGTCATAACAAAGTGAAAATAAGAGAGAAAACATGTTGTATTATTTTAGATTTATAGCTTTTAATCTGTTTCGTCTCAGCTTGAATGACTTCAATATGAATGTTTGATCCATTGTAGCATCTAAAAATCGAATAAAACAAAAGCCTCACATTTAAATTGCATTTTGCTTTACTGTTAGGGAGCAAATTGAAAACTCTTTGGACTCAGCTGGCGCATACCATGGATCGATTACAGTGAAACGGAGCCGTGTGTGATTACAGTCCCTCTCTGTTGTGGTTTCCTGTGGTTCCCACAAAATTGCATTTAAATGAACAGTTCTTGGTAATTGTGCTGCCGTGCGGACTCGCTTTGAAAGCAGCTGCTGCCGTTTGGGGTGACGAATGTGACACAAATGTGAAAATGCGCTTTCCTCGCTGAAGCTATGCGCCGCGTCCCGTTATGTCGGCCACCTGTTGCCTTTAACTGCAAATGAACAATGTTGAGTTTCCAACCCCAAAAATTACATGTCACTGATTATGCAAAGCACTGGAAGCTAAAGCTGAAAGAAAGGAATTGAGTTTAGCCAATAACTGGAGAGAAAAGATGTGAATCAAAGCTTATAGGACAACAAACAGTGTGTGCAAGCCTGTAATTTGACTGGGGACAGCAGGCCCAATTGTTAACAATTTCTAGACCAAGCGAGAAGTCAGAGCTGCAGCACACAGAGGATGTTCCACGATGTTATTATTATGACACCACATGAATGTGCATCTGATAACTTCCAGTTCTTAAAAAAAATCCTGATAAGAAAGTTGAAATTCTTCCTTTTCTTTCTGTCTCCCTTTTTTGTCTTTAAAAAGTGTAGAAAAGTATACTTGAACCATCTTCCAAAGGAAAATGCTTCAACTGTTGGATTACAACATCTGACTGAAAACAAAGACAGCGTAATTGGAAGAAGACCCTGGAGTAGAGTCACCTGAATCACATGATGCCTAATAATCAGTAGGTTGAAGTCACTGAGCGACAATGACAACCTGGTGAAACAGTGACAGAAGATGAAAAGTTGCGTTTGAGAGATCTGCCTTCCAAATTGTTGATTTTGTCCTTGCTGGCATCTGTCAGTAAAACAATAGGGACCTTGTTTTTGGTCTATTGTGGCAGTGAACTCTGTCTGATTCTGCTCTGAATCTGTTTGCCTCTCGTATTGTTTATGAGTCTTACAGATGATTTTTTTTCTTTTATAGATCTTGGGCCAGTCAGCCGGTAACAAGCCTCCCAGGAAGCATCCAGAACCAATCCGCCATCTTTTCAGTCAGATAATTTAATCTTGGACTAAAGAGGAGACTGCACCGAGGCATTTACTCCTGTAAATAGATTTGAACATGAGTGAAGACAATTACTTTTACTGCTTATGTCTCTAAAAATGAGTTCCATTTCATTTACTGATGTTGCTGTGCTGTCTAAAACTGATCCTGAAGATTAACTTCATATTTCACTTTTTTTTGACAAGGATCTATACTCTGAATTCCCAAAATATTGTCCCCTTATTTTTAGAATAGTTATGGCCTGTCGTTTTTAATAATGCGTTATGAATGAGCTTTTTCAGGTGCACAAATAGAACTAATGAAACATCCATTGAACCACTTTTCTGTGTGAAAATATTTGTTGCCAACTGGTTAAGAGTGCTGTGTCTCTAATATGGTCAATGGTTCACTCAAATATGAGGAAAGCTATAGGATGATCTAATCACATGAACACCCCCGATATTCTGTTTGAAGAGTTCATCTAGTTGTATGTTTCATTTACTTGTTTCAGTCCCCCAGAGGCTTTCATTACTTCAAGCATTTCAGTCCGAGTGTCAGTGTGAAAGGAATCATTGTTAAGTTCTGCAGAAGCCTCGAATTTAGCCTCGCTAATTTAAATCAGGTGTAGACGGTGTAATTCACAGTCTTTTCACCAACCAGAGATTCAAACTGGTGACGAACTTGTGTATTTCTGTCTGATGTGAGGTTTGTGCAGAGATGCTTTTTTGTTATATTTCTCTCTTCGCAGATTATGTTCACATGTGTGAACTAAAATCTTTCCCTGTAAATATCAGGCCTCCACGTTGTCATCAACCCACTGGTGCATTCAAAGTTTGGAAAGAGGTTTGTGGGAAATGTAGCAAAAATGCAACTTTCATCTTTCCGGATGTGCTGAAATTGCTCAGAGCTTGCTGGATCTTTGTGGTTCAGTGTAATGGCTCACTGCCCCCCTCACATTTCAGAAAAAAGTCTGATATAAAACCTCATCCTCTGTTTCTCAGCCTTTGTGATCTGAAAAAAAAGAGAAACTATCTGGTGTTTTTTGTCTGATGGCTGCCACTGTTCCCCCCTTTTGTTCGTCTTCAGATTGATTCAGGATTAAAAATGTCCCAGTTTTCTGAGTTCAATTCCTTCATGCTATAATTCTTAGGTTATGTGAACATTGCAAAACAGTGTGAAATATTGTTGTCTGTCACTTGGACAAGTAGCACAAAACTTGAACATACACATGAAATATATGTGATGTATTCTTGTATCTCTTGTGCTGTCTCAGGCTGTTTTTGTTAAACCTGTCAGTGCAGCTTCACCCAGCAGAGCTGCTCCTGGCAGAGGACTGAGTGGTGTCCAGTTTCACAGAAAGTAAAGCAAAGCAAGCTATTCAAAGTGCGTTTGAAGTACCGTAGTAAGAACACAGCACTGAGTGAATATATTACTTTGCTTCTGCAAGCAAAATAATCCTGATTCTTGCAAAATCATCACAGAAAAAATGTATCTTGAAACACAACTTCATATTTTTGAGTTTGATTTTGGGTTTGAAAAAAGGGAAGATATTCAGTTGGGGTTTTTTTTTTCAGCTTCAACTAAGTGCATGTTGTCCTAAAGACCTGCAAAACACGAAAGAAACACGGCACAAGCACTGAGGTCAAGAGGGAACTTGTTTTTATGGATTCTTATTTACAACTTTTTCAATGCCAAAGTGAATGTATGCACGGCACACACTCTCAATTGGCTCAGTGTGGCCTTGGCATCATAAAAAGAGAGTGCTAAATAAACTGCTGTAGAGAGCAGAGAGGCACCCATAAAGAAATGTGGCTGGCAGCGAAAATGATGTTAACAGCTTGAATTCTTGCATGTGGACTTTTTTCTTGGTTTCTAAAAAGTTGTAGTCAATTTTACCCCAAAAAGTATGTGTGTGTAGGTGATCCTGAGCCTGAATGTGGTCCCTCCTGGTCCTCTGCCAGGTTAGTTGTTGACTGCTGTCACTCCTGAGTGTTAATTTGTGTACTTTTTTTGTTCTATTCATGTTGTTCCTATGGTAACTGAGGCGGGCTCTCTCTCCCCTCTCAACTCTTATTTGGATGAAAACAAGTTCGGGTGATGGATTGATGTTTGTGAATTTGTGAGAGCCTGCAGAAAGGTCACACAGGGAAGTGTTAGTGTACTAGTGAGAGCTGCACACCGTCACTAGCTATAGCTCTGACATGAAGCTATCGATTAAACACAACATGTCAATATACGACTTTTGTGCTGAATTCAAATGTTGCCCTAAGTTTCCGATTTTCCGGAGCTATTCGTCCTTTGACTTTCTGGAGGGCTTTCATTAAATTTAGCATAGGTTTTAAAGTTAAGTTCCCTCCAGGAAGTCAACTCAAAATGAAAACCTATGCTAAATTTCACGAAACCCCTTCAACAAGTCACAGGACGAATTGCTCAGTGATAGAGTGTTGGTCTGAAAAAGAAAGGGTCCCATGTTCAATTCCGTTGTGATCTTTGGCTAGATGGCTTCCAAAGTGGATTTCATTTTGCAACCGCGCAAACTCAAACTGAAAACCAATGCAAAGTTCAACACAACCCCTTGAACAAGCCACAGGATGAATAGCTCAGTGGTAGAGTTTTCATATGAACCTCTAGAGGACCCTGGTTCAAAGTCAGTGGGACCGCTGTCTGCCAGGTTCCCAACACGGATTTTTTTCACCAAATTCACCAAAAAGATTCTGTAGTGTAGTGGATATCACATCTGCTACACATCTAGAGGACCGAGGGTTCAAGTCCCACTAATGCCAATCTTAGAGGTTTCCAAGTAAAATATAAGATTTCTTTCTGCCTCATGTAAACTGGAACCGATTTTTAGGGAAATTCAAAGAAATTTCAACACACGGTTTCTGTAGTGTAGAGGATGTCAACTCTGGTTCACATGTAGAGGGTCCTGAGTTCAAGTCCAATTGAAGCTATCCTTTTATGTTTCCAACTAAAAATTCAGATTTCTTTAGGAAATTCAAAGTGAGTTCAGCACACAGAGTCTTTGTTGTCACATCTGCTTCACATGGACAGAGTCCAAGTCCCTGTGAGAACATCCTTGTTTTCGATCATGCACAGATGGATCAGTGGTTTCTGCCTTAACTTGTAGTTTCCATGGTTTTTAGTGTCGGGGGAAAGTGAACTGTGGGCACGGAGCCTGATGCTGGTCAGCATCCATCTCTGCTCTGCATCTCAGACTCCACAAGAAACATCACTGGTCCAGTTTACGAGATGGATTAAAAGCCAAAACATTCTGTGATTTACTCGGTATTCTGGTTTAGCCATTATTTACTTCGTGCGCCGTGTTTTCCATTCTTGTTTCGTTTTGTTTAGTTTGGTCTCCTCCCTTCTTCAAGTGCTCTCTGCCGAGGATCTTTCTCCGAAATGGGACTGTTGATGCCGTAAACTTGCTGTTTTGTTTTGTTTTTGATGTCCAGTTTTGATGATGGTCCTGACTGGAAAGTGATTTCACCTTTGCTATGGTGTTGTCATCTTTTATCGATGAAGCTTTTAAACAGCCATGAATAATGCTGGAAAAGTCCCTCTGAAATTCAGCCTCGATCTTCATTAAAATAATGTAAAGTAATTGCTTCACGGGACTTTCTCTGAAAAGTCAGTGCAGTCCTAGAAGGAACCAAAACACACACACACACACACACACACACACACACACACACACATTGCAGATTGCGCAAACTCCACCAAGACTTTCGCACCCAGGCAGAAACATGAACTGTGGAGCCCTGTGTAATTATATTATGATTTTTTCAAGGGACAGTGCATATTAAGGAACATTTCAGCACAGCATCCATGTAAATTAAGCCAATAATCCTACTTCAAATCTATGAATTAGCCAAAGAGGGTAATTGTCATCTGTCATCCCTAAATGAATAGAATATTAACATTGAAGGATAAACTTCTGATATTCTTGTAAAAAGCCAGAAAACTGTGACATAACTGTAAAACAGACTCTCTTTTTTGATGCATGGCCGTTCTTCACCACACAGTCTTCTTTCTTGAAGATGCAAGCTGGGACTGATGCTCAGTTCAGGCACAACAGGCTGCAGCTTTGGTTCTGCCCTTTCAACAACATTCCCGATCCATCATTATCCGACACCATAAAGCTGTGTTCCCGCACGCCTTGTTATTTTTTTTCTTTTCCAGCGGCTGGCTGCCTCTGTAAGTAATGAGCAGATTAACTTCGGGTCACGAGTCAAATTTTCTTTCTGCCGAGCGGGAATGTTGTGCAGAAAAATCAGTGGCACTTTGTGGCGGCTGGTCATTTTTCAAACAGCAGCGAGCATTCATTATCTTTTTGTGGACATCCCAAAAAAGTTGCTTCTGGGAATGGTTTCTGTGTTTTCTTTCCCTGTCTTTGGCAGTAACTACTGGTCATCTGTAGCTGCGGCTACGGAACGATTTCCTGCAGGTGAGCGACTGATGCGATGAACTCTTTCAATTAAATCGCGTCATTTTTCACGTTCGTGTTTGGAGCTGCGAGCTTGGCATCACTTTTCCCCACAACAGTCGGTTTAACCACATTAAGCAGATGCCTGCTGTTCCTGTCTCACAACCCAAAAGCCTTTTTGTTGAGCACCCTGCGGAGACAAGAGCAGTTCCCTGTGCTGCAGTCGGCCACCCACATATTGAAACAACAGTGCAGCGTTCATCAAGTCATATTTGACGACAACGAAAAGGTTACCGCTGCAAGATTTATTGTGAAGTCTCGATCAAAAACTCTATATATCAGGGGGGCTGACTGGATTGAGGAGCCTCCACTCTGGCTTCACGCAAATCCAGGGCAAATCCTTTACCTCCTCACACTGATAAGCTGCACAAACACCTCGCAGTGATGTCAGTGTGAAGCATTGATCTGGACCAGCCTCTGCCAGCACCAGCTGTGCTCTCTCCTTCCCACTGGAATGATCCTCCCCCAGCATGGGGTAGGCTGTAGGCTGTAGCGACCGCCGCCGACATGGGGAAAGAAGAAGGAGCTGATGGATGATTTACCCGCCCATCACTAGTTAAAGCTGACCAGAGCCACTCTGACACAGATCTTCCACTTCATGCTCCACATTTTTCCCCCCCAGTGCCAATTTTCTAGATTTTCTCGATAACCTCAGAGCAGGAAAAAGCCTCAATTTGCCCCCTTGTCCATGAGAGGGTGTTAACAGGGGAACGCAGCCTGCCTGTTCATCTGGACTCAGATCCTCTTTTCCACCATGACACCCTTACTTCTACCTGATTCTCAACAGCATTAAAACGTTTCAGCGGATCGTCGTAAACGGACGGGGATTCTGACCCCGGAGAGCATTTCTTACATGTCCTGAAGTAACATCCTGGGACAAGAACATCAAAAAATAATGAGGGAATTTCCACTTCTCAAAGCATGCAGTCACCCCTCTGCAGACACCCACTTATTTTTCCTCTCTCCTCCCTTCCACGTGTGTCGCGGTGGGAAACGCGACGAGCCGAACAAGATGATGCAGAACAAGCCTCCCTGACAAGCGATCAAGTGTTTGGGTTTAATTCAATCCGGCGAGGATCAGCAGGTCTTCTGCAGGAAAACTAGTTTCCAATAATAAGATTACACGACTACTCGATGGCCTGCGATGGACTTTCCAGGCTGCACTCGTCTCATGTCAGCTGAGCTTGGCCTCATCCTCTGAAATAATAAATACCGTGGCGCATTCGATTAAGGTGGAGGTTCACTTTGCTCGAAACGGGCACCGACAAAACAGGTTGAACTGAGAGAGAAATCAGTGGGGAAAAAAAGAATCTATTGAAATTATTATGAGCAGAAAGGCCTCCAAAAATCAATGCAGTCTTGTTTATATTTTGTGTGACTTTTTCCACCTCTTGTCGTCACTTCACAAGCAACAATCGATAGCAATAAAGTCTGACGTGCTTGAGTACCAATTAATATCTCGAGGGCCATCAGGTTTTCTGCTGTTCCGCTTGAGCAAACCCAACAGTCTGCTGCACAGTGTGGCAGTATTTAGCTCGAATGAACACACACGCTTGTGCACACATGCTCGTGAAAGCGTGTCTTTCTGCACTTTCGAAGGGACCTTTACTGAAGAGTCCAAACTATCCAAATCAAGCTGTGTTCACAAAGTAACACCTTTGTCCCACAACTAATTTCCGTGAATGAAACGCCGCTGTGCAAACTCAGCTCCTGTGGTACGGAGCTCTAATGGCCTGCAGACACATTAGAGGAAGAAGTTGTAGTTTTTAGTCACACCCACATCCGTTCGGACTAAAGATAAAAGTTCAGATATAACAAACAACCAACACAGTTGACAGGAACAAAGCTACTAAAGGCATATTTGCAGTCTGGCCTGAATTTGACATCGAATTTGCTGTTAACAAACAAAGCAATTAACACAACGGAGGAAATATAGAACATGAAAATCACCAAACAATTGGTAGGGTTTACAAGCACGGTGTTAATTATGACGCTGTGATTCCAATTTAACCCTGTGTGAATGAAAACATATATCGGGCGTGTCACTGTCACGGTTCAAGTGTTCAGCTCCCATTTCTCACTGTGTATTGGAGCGTCCTTTACCGTATGTGTGCCCATTAGCGTCTCTATCTGTGCATCTACCTTGTGTCAGAACAGACTGTGCTTGCACGCATGCCTCCGTGCGTATGTTTGTGTGCTCGTGTCCGCTTGAGTGTGTATTGAGCGGCTGGACGGCTGCTCACAAACATAATTAGCTCTTTAATCTGAGTCTCTGAGCAGAAACAACAGGGATTTGAAAAAGCTCCGTGCTTCTCAGCTCTTGCTTGTTGCTGGGAGAGAGGGAAAAAAACAGTTTCATGTTCCCCATGAGCTGATTCAGGAGCTGTCGGCCATCTAAAAATCACAAAGTGAGGCAATGGTTGTGACGGCCGTGTGGTGATTGAAAACAGCCTTTTGTACCATGTGACCTCATGTGGACCAACTGTGAGTGTCTGGACGTATGAATGAAATAATGACAGCGAACAAATGTGCTGTGAAATGACCTCAGCTGATTTGGACTCCGGCTAAACAGCTCATTAACTTACAGGTTAACAAGGCAAACAAGCTGGAGAAAAACATTGGATCAGAGTGAAAAATTTCCTGCAGACTGAGCTGGAAACTGATCAAAAAGTAATGGATTACATCAATGGTAACTGCTGATACCGAGTGAGAATTTAGTGGGGTAAGTCAATGTTGTTTATTGTTTATTAACCCCCTTGAGTTGGGCTGTCCTGGTTCTGTGCACATTGCTGAGTTGTACTGTACAGACGTGTGGTGTTGCATGCAGCAGTTCTGCTGTGACATTTCAGTAGAGACGTGAGCAAAGTGATGGTCAGTCTGATGACAAACTCACTTTCTGAGGTTAACTGAAGTAGCAGTGAGCTGCAGGAAGCCGGATATAAGCACAGACTTTTCGTTTCATTGATCAAATGTGTGATTTCAAGAAGAAGCTGTGGGGGGGGGGGGAACAATCCAAAGGCAGACAGAGCTTCGAGCTAATGCCAGTTTGAGTTGCTAACAAATCACAGGTACAGCGACCACTGGCTCGTGCTACGGTGCGCCAAGTGAAACAGCCTCCATGCTGTCAGCAGGACCCGGTTAGTTCAGGAGGAATGAGCTGGTCCTCCTCTGGTACAGACTAAAGTTACCGTAGTTTCCGCACTATAAGGCGCACCTAAAAACCTCCAATTTTCTCTAAAGGTGACAGTGCGCCTCATAATCCGTAGCGCCTTATTTTCGGACCAATATTGAGCCACAACAGGTCTCACAACTACGGTAAACAGCCGCCAACTTCAAGCGCGCGGTTAATGCTGGGATATATGACTGCGCGAGGCGGTGGCGACC
>JASSRZ010015369.1:0-20621 GCA_032164315.1 Malacoctenus gilli | reverse complement strand
TATCTTGGTTTCATAACAACAATCAATTTCAGGCAAACCAAGCAATGTTTGAGGGTACACCTCATACTCTCATGGTAAGGAGATATTTGATTTTTCAGAGGTGAGTCCATATACTGTAAAATAGCTCTCTATTTGGGGTAATTTCTGTCATTAGGGTCATGGCTGCAGGTATATGGGATCTGACAGCTTTTTTATTCAGCCTCTACTGTTTTTTGGCTGAAAATTGAAAACGTACCTTCAATATTTGTTCCCGTTTCCTAATCATTCACATTTGTCTGGGTGAATGGCATAAATAATGCGACAAATTTAGACAGCCTTTTTGTACATCATCAGACTAAACAGGACATAAAGACTGTGTGGGAAAACATGGTATATGTATTGGGATAATATTGCAGGACACTTTTCAGTAGGGCTGCTCACCAGTTCCAAAAGCTGTGTCTGGAGAAGAAAGCTCTGGGCTCAAACACATAAAGTTTCAACAAGATCTCCAGGAGGTAGAGGGCCAAAAAAACCCACTCTGTATTTGCGATAATTGGATTTTCTTCATCCAGACCAATAAACACAGCATTCACCAGAATTATGATGTCGTACACAACCACAAAGGCCCTGAAAAACAACAGGGTGCACAGCTGGTGTTAGTCACTGGTCTTCAGTATAAGCAAATACAGTAAATACATTGCTGCATAATGACATTTAAACTTAGACTGCATCTCACTTGTGTTGAACCCCTTGGCAGATGAGATGGCTGGGAGCTGACAGGTAAAGATTTGGGCATAAATTGTGAAATGGGTGTGGTCTGGACTTGAGTGTGATCACTTCAATATTCAGGAGGTCGGCCAACTGGATAAACGCCACCTTAGCTGTTGATTTAAATCAATGGAAAAAAATCTGTTATTCCAAGCCAATCCAATCCTCTTTATTTATATAGCACAATTTTAAACAAAAACATTTCCAAATTCATGTACAACAAAATAAGGCACACTTAATAAAACGCACTATAAAACACAGTGAAAATAGAAGGAAAGGAGGCCTGTTGAATGTACAGTGATAATTTTGGGGTTTAATCCCTAACAGGCGAAAGACGTCTTTTACAGGTGGAGCGCAATGGGCAAGACGGAGTGTATACCTGGATGAGAGAATCCAGATAGGCCAGAGCTGTTTTTGTTGCAGTTTATAAGTCAGAAGAAGAGCTTCAAATGTGACGTGAGCTGCCACTGGCAGCCAGTGAAGAGAGGTTAGCAGCAGTGTGACGTGTGCCCTGTTGGGTTGGTTAAATTTGATCTGTGGTGGAAGGGAGGGACATACTGGAAAGACAATGAGCTCCATTTTTGACAGATTTAGTTGAAGATGCATCTATAAGGAGATATCAGCAAGACAGGCTAATATCTGAGATGAGACAGTCGTGTCATTAGGGGGAAATGAAAGGTAAAGCTGAGTTTCGACAGAATAGCAGGGGTAGGAGAAGCTGTGGGAGCTGATCAATGAATGGAGTAAGGTGGTGTATAAGGAGAAGAGTGGGAAAACAAGCACAGACCCCTGAGGTACCCCAGTAGTTAAGCCATGACTTAAACACTTCCCTTCTCCATGACACTAAGGGATCTGCCTGTGAGGTAGGACTTGAACCATAACAGAGCAGATCCTGAGATGCTAAGTTCAAAGAGTGTGGAGAGGAGGATTGGATGCTTCACAGTGTCAAAGGCAGCAGACTTGTCCAGAAGCAGCAGGACAGAGACCGAAACCAGCAGCTCAAGGCAGTGTAAGTGATTATGTGACGGACAGGAGAGCCGGGACTCTGGCTGGCTGCAATAAGACCATGCACAGTTCACTGCTCGTTGTCGGACCGTAAACACCTCCATCATCAGCCCACACCTGCTCCGCCTGCCTTCCACCCCACCAACTCCACCGCCAGTCTGCACCTGCTCCGCCTGCCCTCCGCCAGCTGGCCTTGTCTACTGCAGCTCCAGCCGGTTCCAGCCCTGCCTGCCTCTGCGTTCCCCTGACTGCCTCTCCCTGCCTGTGCCGCTTCACGTCCGCCCTCCATCATCTTCATTTTCCTTGTTAGCCCCGCAGTGTTCACTCTGTTGTCTAGTCGTCATACCTGCCTGAGGTTGCTTTTAGGTGGTTCATTCTATTTCTGTCAGTTTCGACCCGTCAGAAGGTTTCACTTTCAGTTATTTTTTTCACATATGGCTTTTGCTTTGATGTGTTTGTTAATACATTTTTTGGGGTTGAGGTTTGGCTTTTTGAGCAATGGGGTGACCCTTGCCTGTTTGTAGGCAGTGGGAAAGACACCGGTATTTAAGGAAGCATTGACAATGTGTGTGACTGCAGGATTGACCAAGGGCAAAATGGCCTGCAGGATGTTCGCGGGTATCCAATCAAGAGGACAGGTTGTAGCTTTAGAGTTGAGGAGAAGCCTGGAGACTTGCTCCTCAGTCAGAGGAGCAAAAGAACAGAGTGAAATACTTGTTGCCGATCTGGGCTGACTGAGCAGGTTGGACTCAGAATTGTTTGATGATGGTGAATACCTTTTAGGTAAAAAAAAGGAGGCAAACAATGCAGTAGCAGTGATGTGCAAGTCATGAACCAGTGACTCAAAACTCATGAGTCACTTAACTGACTCTGGATTCACGATTCACCATCTCCATAAACTCGTTCAGCGACTCATTCATGTTACAGCTAACTGACAAGCTGCTCAGAAAATAACAGACAGCATTTCATTGCCGACAGGCTGCTCTTCTAACTATGCTATTTATTTTTTTTAATCCACCTCTACCCTGCGCATATGTGTGACACTATGCAGCGAGCAACACACTGCAAATGAGCCGCTGCTGGCTGAACCATTCAGCCTGGTAACCCTGCAAAGAGGGGGGTTGATGGTACAGTACCTGAGCTGAAAGTCAGCCAAAGTAGTCTGACTGACAGCAGATAGAGAAATTATCTAATGCACAAGATGTGTTTGTCTACAGAACGATATGTAGACTAAACATAACATGTTTGGCCGTTCCACTGTCGTTCACTACTCAGTGACTCCCCCTACACCGCAGCAATGGTCTCACTCGCCGTGCCTGTTTACTTCCTTGAGTGAATGGTGGGGTAAACTATTTACTGAAGATATTATGCTGATCAGTAAAGGTAATAAGTAAGAACTACTGTTTATTCTAATTATAAAATACAATTATAGAGTGTTTATTTAATGTCTACTCTTTGGTTTTGATGCTTGATTCATTAAATTAACAAATTAAAGTTTTACATTTTAACAATAAATGTTAACATATAACATTAGATTTGTTTAACATTACATATTCACAAATATTCCTCTGGGATAAATAAAGTCTTTCAGATTCTGATTTTGAAAGTATAGTATGTTGGTACTTAATTTGAAATTTCCAGTCAATTTGATCATAATTAAGATTTAAAAATTAACATTTTGTAATTCAAAACGTTTCATCTGTCACAATTTTTTTCCACAGTAAAATGGATTATTTTCCAGTTTAAAATCTGTGGTTTTACTGGTATGAAATAAATCAGAAGCAGCGGCGCACAAAAAAGAAAAAAAGATGTTGACTGTTTTTTCATGGCAGCTTCCTCTCTCTGAGTTGCTCCTGACTCACAAATCCCCTCTTCATCATTCAGTAGTACAGGAATCCTGAGTCCTGACGTATCGTTCACCTGGTTCCTGACTCATGAGTCATGACTTATCATTCACCTGGTTCCTGACTCACGACGTCACGTCTTGAGTCACTCGAATCACTTGAGTCCCCCTATTTCCACTGTAGTTGACTCTACCCCCGTATATTATCTGAGCTGAAAGTTGGCTGCTCAGCTCTGGTAGAGATGGCAGAAAGTGGAGTAATTCACTGTACACATTAGGTTTAGTCAGTTAAGGTACCGTATTTTCCGCACTATAAGGCGCACCTAAAAACCTCCAATTTTCTGAATTTTTCTGCTGCCGCTGCCGCTGCCGCCGCCGCCGCCGCCACCACCCGTAGCCAGCCGGGGAGTGAGCAGTTTAAACTCAAGGTGATCATTCACTCAGTAGAACACGGGGATAGAGCAGCAGCGAGAGAATTTAACATTAACGAATCAATGGTGCGGAAGTGGAGGAAGCAACAAGATGACCTGCGCCAAGTAAAGAAGACTGTTTATTCGTTTTGGGACTGAACGGAGTTGTCAGAACGCTGGTTTGTAATCTATTAATATAGTTTGACTGACCTATCTGACTGTTTTGTTGACATTCCCTTCAGCGCAGCTCCTTCTAATAGATGCATAAAGTAACCCCAGCCTCTACTGTAGCATCTATCCTATGCGCCTTATTATGCGGTGCGCCTTATATATGAACAAAGTTTTAAAATACGCCATTCATTGAAGGTGCGCCTTATAACCTGGTGCGCCTTATCGTGCGGAAAAAACGGTAGTCAGTGGTCAAAATTCAATATATTTAGCCAGTTTCACTGTCATTTATTATTCAGTTCCCCAGAGTCCCCCCCTCCAGCACCGCAGCAACGGACTCACCAGCTTGCTCATCTCCCTTTACTTTCAGTCTGACGCCGAGAGATGCACAGATTTCTGTGTCGTGTAATGTTAATCATTGCCATGGCTGACAAATAAATAAAACATTTTTAGGCAGAGGTGCTGCCTATTTTAAACATCCTGCTGTATGCCAACGTGCAGGTCGTACAGCGCATGCTCACCAACCAGATATTGTGCCTTGAGCGGACCAACCCAGACCTCATAGTTCTTGTCGCTGGTGACTTTCACAAAAGAAACATCACCTACAAACTTCCTAAATAAAGACAGTTTATTATTGCCCAACCAGGAGGACAAGATTCTGGATCACTGTTACATCACTGTCAAGGATGCTCAGCATGCCATCCCCTGTGCTGCACTGGGCCACTCCGACCACGTCATGGTCCACCTGATTCCTATGTACAGGCAGAAAAAAAAACTCTGCAAACCTGCAGTAAGGACGTCAAGGAAGTGGACCACTGAAGTTGAGGAGGATCTCCAGGTGTGTATGGATTTGACTAATTGGGATGTGTTCAGGACTGCTATCAACAGTCTGGATGATTATACAGAGGATGTGACATCATAAATTAGCATCTGTGAGGACTGCTATGTACCATTACACACCAGGGTGAGTTACAACAATGACAAACCCTTATTCACAGCAAAACTCAGGTACAAAGACAGGTACAGAGTGGCAAAGTACAAGTTTAACAAGGCAATAAAGGATGGTAAATAACTGTACTCTGAGAAGCTCCAACACCAGTTCTCAGCCAACGACTCTGCGTCAGTTTGGAAAGGGCTCAGGCAGATCACCAATTACAAGCCTAAAGCCCCCCACACCATCAACGACCAATGACCTAGCCTCGCCAATGACCTGAAAGAGTTATACTTCTGCTTTGAAAGACAAAGGGACAGTCCTGCAACCATACCCCACAACACCTCCAAACAGCTCCAACTGCAGTGCACCCCCCCTTCAACACCTCTGTGATGACTCTTTCTATCCAGAAACTCTTTCCATCCACAAACTCTTCAAAGGACATAACCCCTGCTGCTGGTCCGGACGCTATCTCTCGAGCCAGCTTGAAGCACTGCGTTGACCAGCTGTCTTTAGTGTTCACAGGCATTTTCAACACCTCACTGAAGACATGCCATGTTCCAGCCTGCTTTAAGACCTCCACCATCATCCCTGTTCCCAAGAAGCCAAGGACCACAGGCCTTACTGACTTCAGACCCATCGCCCTGCCCTCAGTGGTTATGAAGTCCTTTGTGCCTTGTGCTTTCACATTTGAAGGACATCACTGTCCCCCCCTCTGGACCCTCTGCAAGTTTTCTTACAGAGCCAACAGATCTGTAGATCTGAGCATACCTGACTCCACCTGCAGGTGGATCACTGACTTTCTGTCTGACAGGAAGCAGCGCGTGAAGCCGGGGAAACATGTCTCTGATTCCCTAACCATCAGCACCGGATCCCCCCCAAGGCTTTCTCCTCTGCTCTTCTCATTGTACATGAACAGCTGCACCTCCAAATCATCAGTCTGTCAAACTCACAACAAGTGAGTTGTGCAACAAGTTTGCAGATGATACCACCCTGATTGGACTTATCTCTGATGGTCAGGCGTCTGCTTACAGGTGGGAGGTGGACCATCTGGCCTACTAGTGCAGTCAAAACAACCGAGAGCTCAATTCTCTAAAGACAGTGGAGATGGTTGTGGACTTCAGGAAGAACCCAGCCTCACCTGCCTCCATCACCCTTTGTGACTCCACAATTGACACTGTGGAGTCTTACAGCTTCCTGGGAACCATTACCTATCGGGACCTTAAGTGGGAGTTGAACATCCACCAGGACCAAAACCTCACGCCACAAGAACATTTTTTTTCTATCTTGTCTTCCATTAGCCTTATTAACAAAGCCCGGGACCCACCCTGACACTCTTCCGCTCCCCCACACCAACCTCTGACATTTCCTCTTTCATTTAATCCTTAATTGTATATCTCATCTCATTGTCTGTACTGCTTATTAATCCATCTTTACGGGTCATGGAAGGTGCTGGAGTCAATCCCAGATGTGTACAGGCAAAGGTACACCCTGGATAGGTCGCTAGTCCATCGTAGGGCAACACAGTGACAAAGACCCATACCAGACCCATACCCATCCAGTCACACCTATGGACAATTTAGAATCACCAATTGACCTTATACATGTGTTTGGACTATGGGAGGAAGCCGGAGTATGTGGCTTGGTGAGAACCCACACATGCACAGGGAGAACATGCAAACTCCACACAGAAAGGCCCCATCTGGGTGCAAACCCAGGACCTCCTTGCTGTGAGGTGAGAGCACTAACCACCACACCATTGTGCTGCCCTTAATTGTATATATTTATCCATATTATTTCTATTATTATACTTGTTTTTTGTAACTCTACTGCACCAACTACACCCACACTACAAAACAAATTCCTTGTATGTACAGAAATGTATTTGGCAATAAACCTTTTCTAATTGGACACCAGGGGGCAGAGTTTGTCGAGAGAAGACACCAGAGATGAACCAAGAGTTTCCGTTGCCTCCTTGACAGACAGTGGCGTAAAAATTGTGTTTGATCTGGCATGGAGGAGCACACTTCCTCAGAAAGCAGTGTTGGACTGAGGGATATCAAATTTCTGTGGAATGAAACCATCTGAGAAGATGCCTGTATTTGGGAGAAGGTAAATTTCATCAAATGGTGAAATGGTCTGAAAGGTGTAGTGGGGTAACTGTCACAGCGGCTGTGTTTTCTGGGCAGATCCATGTCTCGGTCAGGGTGGGGACCTGAACATCTGAGACTTTCATCAAAGTCAAGTCAAGTTTATTTATAGAGCGCAATTCGTACACGAAGCAATTCAAAGTGGTTTACAGAGAAGGCAGTTAAAAATCACATTCAAAAGCAAATAAAATCGTAAAATTGTAAAAATTTTAGAGTGATTCTGTTTAAGACAAACTGTATTTAAATGCCTTGATGAAAAGTTTGAGTAAATAAAATAATTTTGAGGCCTGATTTAAAAGAAGTGAGTGAGTCTGCAGTCCCGAGTTGATCTGGAATTTGGTTCCAAAGACGCGGAGCATAGTGACTGAAAGCTGCCTCGCCATGTTTGGTATTGACTCTGGGAACAGTGAATAACAGTCTTTCTGAGGTTCTGAGATGTTTGGATGCTTTATACTCAGAGAGTAAATCTGTGATGTATTTAGGTCCAAGACCATTCAAAGCTTTGTAGACCAGTAGTAAGATTTTTAAATCAATTCTCTGACACGCAGGTAGCCAGTGCAGTGATTGAAGCACAGGTGTAATGTGCTCCACCCTCTTAGTGTTTGTGAGGACTCTGGCCGCAGCATTTTCAATGAGCTGGAGCTATCTGAAAGATTATTTACCACGACCAGTGAACACACCATTACAATAATCGAGTCTACTGAAAATAAAGGCATGAATAAGTTTTTCTGAGTCCTGTTTGGTCAGAAAACCTTTGATTCTTGCAATATTTTCAGGTGGTAGTAAGCTGATTTGCTTACCGTCTTGATTTGATTATTAAACTTCAGATCTGAGCCAATAATTACCCCAAAATTTCTGGCTTGATTTGTTGTCTTCAGTGCCATAGAATCAAGCTGAGCTCTGACCTCGGCCCTTGCCTCCTTAGGGCCAAACACAATCACCTCAGTCTTTTCTGGGTTCAGTTGTAAGAAGTTGTGACACATCCACTCATTGATTTCATTTAGGCACTTGCTTCGTGAATTAAATAGGCTGTGAATTCAAAGAACTGATGAATTTGGTTTTATCGACTGCAGACTGGCTGTGACAACTTTGTCGGACCATGGACAAGTTTTGGAGACTTCATTGTCTGTGGCTGATGCATTTTCTCCCGTTGCTTATAATGACAAGAATGTGTGCAAGGCACATTGTGTGTACTGCTTATCAGGTAATGGAGAGGCATGGTGTCCTTGCTCATTGGACTCGTGCAGGCAGAATTGCAGGTCTTTACCCTATGTGGTCTTCCCACTGTATGTTGCAGACGCTCCAGTGCAGGCTGTGGAGTTAAATGCCTGTGAGTGCCACATCTGTAACCACTTCACTGATTGTGCCTGGCTGAACTGCCCTTGTCTGCTTTGATTTAGCCAATCAATAAAGGGGGTGACCCGCATCACAAAGTCAAACAACAATGGATCCTAATTAACAAATTCGAATTTTCACTGCAGGGAACTTGAAGGCTCAGAACTGCCAACCAAATCCAAACAAATTCAGCACTAAATAGCTCACCTAAGCTGGCCCAACCTACTCTTTCTTGCAGCGAAATCCTGTGCTTGTTCTTCTAAGGTTTCCCTCTGAACACTTTAACTTTGGCTCTTGGCTTATTTTATATAAGTATTGGCATTCCTGACTGAGCAGGGAAAACGTGACAGCTTTTTTCCCCATTGAAATGAATGGAGTGGCTGCAAAACCGGTCAAAACCCAGGCCACTTCGAGGCTTAATCGCTCAGCCTCACGACCTCACACAAACACCGTTCGACGATTGACACGGTCACAAGACATGCAACTCTCACATACTGGAGCCCCAAGTCCACATGTCAAACGGTTTGGCCATGACCAGCAGTAGCCCATGGCCCCCCTTCAAAATTTCTTCAGAAATTTTAGTCTAGTTAACGGGGGCCATGCCAAAGGCAAGGCCTCCATTCTTACTTTTCTGTTGACTTATTCCGCATCTTATTATAGTCATTCTCATTCTTCCGCTGGATTTTCGGCGCGCGATATCGTAAAATCGGCACAAAGGTGCGGCTCAATTGGGTGATGTGGGCAGTAGCCCTCGACCCCCCTTCAAAATTTCTTCAGAAATTTTAGTCTAGTTAGCACATTCAAATTTCCAGTGCAGGGAACTTCAAGGCTCAAAACTACCAACCAAAACCAAACAACTTCAGTCGTAAATGATGACAACAGTCATCTAAGACATTTCCAGTATCTCCTTAGTGCTACCCTAAAAGGAGCGATGGACCCACCCTGACCATCCCACTGAAAAATTCCCAGCTAAGTCAATGGGGTCATACTTTTATATGTGAAACTGCTACAAGACAATCATCCCAGAGTTGGTTTAAAGTGAATGTTTGTTGGAAAGACTGTGACTCACCAATAAAGCCCTGGTTCTTGTTGTCTAAGACACTCCAGAGAAGTTGTTTGTGGGCATCACTGATGTCAGGCTGAACCAGATGAACGAGTTGGTTCCAGTTCACCTGAGAAACCACTTGCTCTCCACCCTCTTCTTTCTGCTCCTGCAGAATGTTAAATGCACAAACCATCTTGTGCCTTTTCGCTTTCACCAACTGCCGTACTTCCTCCTGTCAAACAACATGCACATTTTTTGTAGTTGGCCAAAAGTATACAATGTGAAGTTTAATTAACCAGCCTTCACCCCCTCATCCCCCAACAAAACAATGTGTAGCCTTTACTCCACATCCTTGCTGTCTGAAGTGACATTACACATGTGTGAAAGACTTCATTCTTCCATCAACATAACATTTCAGAACTCCTTCTCACTTTGAAGTGCAAAGAGACCAGCCAATGCTGTTGTCTCCTCGAGACTTAATTCTTTTTTCAAATACTTTGAGTGAAAATTGAAATTGATCTAAAACTGCACTACACAGCGAATTATTACAAACCAGTCTTGAAAACAACATATCCCCTCCCTACATTAACAACAGTGACTCAACTATTTTCATCCCGTTGCTTGTTCCCATAATTGATGAAGTGAAGCTGTTCACAACACCTGAAGGATTACTGATGTCATGAAACTTTTATCTCACTTTTGGGGTAATCTCTGTTTGAGAACAGTGCCCAAATGTAAAAGAAGTTTTTCAAAAGATAAGTGACTGCCTGTGAGGAGCAAGGGGTGGTACATAAGTTGAACTGTATATATCCCAAAAGCTTAAAGATCCTCAGTTGATAGGCAGCTACCACACTGGTTGGCAGTCTGCTCGTCCCTTGCTAGTAAAAAAGAGTTGCTCAAAAGCCTCCTGTTCTTAGTTTTCTTTACACTGGGCTCATCAGCTTATTTCAAGACAGAGATTCCCTGACAACATCACAAGAACATCTAGCTTGTTATTGATGAAGTTGAGAATGCTGCCTGGCAGGGAAACAGATAAAACCAGTGTCATCTACCTCTCTGGAGGAGTTTTAAGGAGTGATGTCTTAGTTTACTTCCTCCATGGAGCACCATAGAAGCTCAGGAGTGAATTCAAGGTTCACCAAGGTGACATCTCTGCATCAGGTCACATGCAAGCTGTCTGTCAGGATGTATTTCTGAGAATATATTTGGGGGGGATATTACTCACCTTATGTTTCTGGATACAACTCAACAACACTGATTCAATAGGAACGATTTCCATAAGTATCCATTAAGTGGTCAACATTAGAGGGAACTCAAGCATTGTCATCACATGTACACATCCTGTATTTTATGCTTCTTGTTGTTCACCCTTTCAAGACTACAGTGTGTTTTTGATGGCGTATCTTTAAAATTCAGAAAAAATATACACTGAGTGTGAATTTTTGTTCACAAATCTAAAAGCAACTTAAAATTCCAAATGCGGTAGTCATTGGGTTTCACTGTTTTTTGGGATTTTTTGGCTGCTTGATGATAGTTCGAAGCTTCCTATTCAATCCCAGGAAAACTGTTGAAGTGCAAAAAGCTACAGTTCATTGAGTCTCTGCTTGAAGCTGGCTGCTGAAAGACAAGAAGTTATGCTCACAAACCAGCCAAAAACAGACTTTTAAACATTAAAAAAAAAAACAGACATGTATTCACTCATCTGGTGCACACAGTGGCTTCGGGAACTAATCACTTGGAGGCTCAGCTATTGACCCTTCTACTGTCATCCAACCCTTTTCATTTTGGACTAAGTTAGCTCAAACAGTGCAAGCAGAGATACTGAACCACAGTTAGCATCAGCTCAGTGTAAATCAGAGCCTCTTCACTGGAATATGATGAGAATGGAAAATTGTATTTCAATGATGGCACCAATCATAGACTGGCCTCAAAGTTATATAGTAGGAACGGACGGGTGACATCATGAACACGATGTCAATATTTCATACAGTCTTTGGTCCAACTCCTTGCAATGCTTCACTGATGGGAAGCAGACAGAGCAGTTTTAGGCACTTTGGTGCTCCGGAAACTTCCCATGAACATACGTTATTAAAAAAACTTGTTCAAGGAATTTACAGGTACAAAATATAAAAAGATGTGTTCCTAGCTATACCTTCAGGTGTTTTTTGTAGTTGTTGTAAACTACAGCCAAGAAGACGGACATGAAGATGTAGGTGTTGACCAATATGTATAGGATGAAGAAGATGGCGAAAACAAAGCTGGCATTGTACGCTGGCATCCTGCAAATCAGAAGGAAAAATGAAAATAGCAGGTTTAGTTATTAAGGCCATATTTTCCTCATCTCCCTACCTCTGGCTTTCCCCCAAATTAGGAATTCACCATAAAAAAGATGTACAGGAGAACAGTTCATGTGGATCAACTTCTGCTCCTCTGAATCGCTGAAGAACCATTTTTATCTGCCAGTCCAAAGGCACTACCTAACTACCTCCAAATAGTGAGGCATAGGAAATGGGCCAGCCCTATAACACTCAGAGACTCAATATTATACACTGAGAGCAAGTCTCATCCCCCTCATGTGCTTTGCCAAGGAGAAGCTTTTGAACTTACATTTTGACTTCAGTTTGGGACATGAACGAATCAACTTCTCACTCCCTGGTTCTTCTAAAGGACGTATCAAGGTTGGGATCCTCAAAATTGTACTTTACCCTACAAAATACTCATTGTGGAAGTAAACAGCACCCCTTCCCCATTTTAACCAGTCATGGTGGAGACAGAAATTCCAGAAAATCTTTGAGGCTAACCAAATATCCTTCTCTGAACTCACTTGAGGACCCAAAGTTTGTCTCTAAGAAAGTCTCTAAAGCTGCCACATGCAGGGCCCATTTAACTGTCTCAGGAGTGCAACAAACCAAGAAAGCTTGATCAGACCCCTTCCTCAGCTTGATGGCAATCGTTACTTCATGGGGTCACAAAAAGTTCCAGGAGTTACCAGAAACTTTGTTGCTCAGAATGTAGAAAACAGCAGACTCAATGTCTTTAGGTTCTCCCTGAGATCTGGTTGGAATTCTGAGAGTGGTGAGAGTCGAAGACAAAACACCCTCGCAAAGGAACAAATTACAGAATATTGAACTTTGTCAACAAAATATGAAGCTTCTCTGTCACCTCATCTATTGAAACTCCCTGACTGCATAGTTAATTAGTCATAATCAAAAATGTTCCAATACTTATATTGTTTATTTGTTCCTTGTTTATCCTGAAGGTGGTGAAATGGTGTTTTTTTTCGTTTCTCCATTTCTCTGGTCGAAATGATTGAATGAACATGATATTGCCGTATCTCATATGAGGGGTGTCAATGGCCACAGAAAAAAATGAAAATAAGAAAATAAAAGGTTAAACTGAGAATGAATTGATGTGTTCAAAAAAAGTACAACTGCATGACATAGTGTTCAAATTTTGCCATCATTTGTGCCAAAGTCCTGTGCAGGGTCTGTGATGTACAAGGCCAATGGACACTTAGCATGTGCAGCAATCCATCGATCCCAATTGTCAGGCTCCAGTTTGCTGAGTTTCAGGACATATCACATTCAGTAGGGCACAGCTTTGATTGTCATACAAGAAATTTCAAAACTTGTCTTACATGATGTCGGGGCTGTTGGCTGTGGTGACAAGAACATACAGATCGAAAACAATGTGGAAGTAGTTTGTGAAGTATGGTTCTCCCTCTAAGGTCTTCAGCTCTCTGTGGAGAAAACAAACAAACTGTGTCTACTGTTGCTTCTTCAATTTATTAACTCTATTAAGAAATACACTTTTAAAAGAAAAATAATTAATATATTGCCTGAAGACACATTTCTGATATTTCAACTTGCATTTCCTTTTCTTCTCCATATCCTGTTATTGATATTTTTGATCGCAATCCATTTCAAACCTAAATTTACAGGTGGCTAAAAACATGACAGTGGTGCCAGTCTTGGCCTCAAACTGGTCACATGATGCAGCTACTAATTTCTGCACTTTCAAAATTACAAGAAAATTATGGGTTTACTTTCAACATTTTATAACTAAAATACTTCTGATTTAGTGCAGAATTCCTTTTAGAACCTGAAGAATAGCAACAATTGAAACTAAGCAACATTGAAATCACTAACTGCTCTGAATGAAGTATTCTACTAAAGCATGTAGTTTGGATTTTATTTTTCTTGAACAAATGATAAAGGAGTGTCAAGGGGATACAGAGGTTTGAATTCACAATTTGGAAGCAAATATCTGCAAAGCAAAGTCTGAACCTCCACTCCCAGCAGCCTTTTTTGAATTATTTTCAACAATTCAGAAAAATATCTTTTGCAGATTCTACAGATATGACTAGCCAGACAGTGTTAACTTCTAATTGTCTCACCTTTTTCCCAGCAACTTGAGTGCCATGAGGGAGAAGATAAGAACGCTGAAAATAAAGAGCAGGAACACGTAGAAGATCTGAGGTAAAGCATTCCGGATGCTTCTGAATGCCCTGCGGAGCTGAACATGGACAAAAACACAAACAAGGTAAAGCTGTTTGAACCTGACAAATTCATCATGAATGAATTTCTGTCCTGTATGTTTCACAAGACAACATAAAGTACTTGAACGTGACCTTTAACACAGATATGTTAGTATTTCCTGTTAAACAGTCACGAAGACTGTGGACCTGTAAAACCTCAACAGTAGAACTGACACACACTTTAACATTTTGAACTAAATAAGGACATATAGCGAACACATCTTTTTAGGTAAGGCCAGACCCTTATGGCATTACGAGAATAGGATGTTATCTTCAAACACTGAAGAAACATTGCTCTTACATGTCTACCTCACGAAGGACAACATGTCAGACTCCTGTGCAGACATTCAAACTCCATTTGCTTTGACTTTTGTAACGTTCTTACAATTAATGGTAGAACAGTCACACTTGTGTTCAGCTTGAACATCAGTCTAAGAGAAGTTTGTGTCTCACCCAGAAAAAACCTAAAACAGGACCTGACAGTAATGAAAAAAAACTGTCTGTTTGGGTGAAAAGTGGGGGCCATCCAGTGTCAGAAAACTCCAACAAACTTGTCCTTCCTTAGAACATGACTGAATCATTCCTCCACCAAAAAGACGTTTTAATAAAATTTGTGTTCCAAGAACAAGCCATCACTCAATAAAATCAGGTAGCATTTTTAACTTTCTGCAGGTTACAATTCTGTATTACAAGAATTTATCAGCATAGTCTTGATTCGTCAAAAGGAATCAAAAGAAATATAGGAAAATAAATTGAAACTTCTTACTAATCTGCTTAAAGGACTCTGTCAGAGTATTTACTCAGAAACCTTGGTAACATCCTTTTGAACTGAATTATTTGGGAAAAAAAAGAACTAAACATCACAATGAAATGATTCTATTCCCACTTTCATGTGGCATCCAAATATAAAAGCATTTGAACAACAGCTGAACTTCTTCCCATGACCTTTATTTGAAAACTGATCTTGCAAAGAATAAAACCGCTCCCAAACAGACATTTGAATGAGAGGGGGCGGTTAATCATAGTAGAATTCTGAATTGTTAATGCAGATCGTTCTCAGACACTTTGGCTGCTCTCCATCCACCACTATACTATCTGTGCTCCAAACATCACAACTTCAGCATTTAATACAGCCCGGATCTGCCCATGACTCTCTTTTTCACCCAGCTGCAATTGGTGAAATCCACCACATCTGGAAGGCACCACCTGGCCTTATTGACAGATGAGATGAAGACAGGGCTCGTGAGACCTTGGCCTGGCAAAGCAGCTAGACCAAATGGTGAACAGGTTTGTGTCCAAGGCTCCTGAAAGAATGTGCAACTCAACCACCTGAAGCCCTTTGGAACCTCTTCTACCTCAGTCGACTGATGGCAAAGTCTGAGTGCTAAAAATAACATCCTATCTCATACCAATACTCAAAACAGAACATCCAGCTCTAACTTCAGTCTACAGACCTATGGCTGCAGATTTGTGCAGGAACAGGTCATCTGATAACACCAATAGTCTCAGAGTCATCCAGGGGTCACAGATGACACCTTTGTTACAATTACTGGACCTGCACATGCACGAAACAGAACATCCAGAGCTTTAAGCAATACCTCTGGCGGTCTTCCAGAATTCATCATCCATAGTTACATGCATCACTTTGGTTACTATTTTTGTGTTTTTTCTTTTACTTTGCAACTCTATTTGAATAGAAAAAAGTTCTCTTCAAACAGTCTTTCAAAGCATCATTGCGGAAACAACTGAGTAATGTTATCATACATGTTACAATATAAATAATGAAATTTTAAAACTTTATCCAAAGGAAGAGCAAACACAGTTAGATTCCGTCAGGCAGAAAGACTTTACCTGTCGTCCCTCTGTAATGTTGACCAAGAGAAGTGGGCGAAGAACTCTTGACCAGCGGACACCCTCAAAATTTGAAGCTCTGAGTGTGCCATAAATGATCATGTCAAGTAGGGTGAGCTGAATCACAAAACACACAAAAACAAAAAGTCATTGATTTTTCTGTGGTTAATGGAAGTCCAAACGTGGCTTTATCATGGTCAGGATTGCAGAAAATGTCTGGATTTGTCGAAAATGTACAAACGGCAAGTAAAATCTTGATTTGATAAGTGTGGCCCCAGAAACTCAAGGCACACAATTAGGTTTTCTTGGAACTCAAGAGTCTTTGCAAAGCCTTGCCCATCAATCAATCGTATTACATCAATTAGTACTGGAACTTTACCAGCATCAGAACAATTTATGTTAACAGCAAAGGTTACATACCCTGAGCTGTGTGATGCTCTGCTGCTTTTTGTAGGGCAGGTTAGCTTTTCTGCAGTTTCAAGGAAGCATGAACTATCTTGTTCAGTCCATTGCATTCCCTTTACTGCCACTTCCAGAACTTGAGTAGATATTGTCTTCGAGTGAACATATGTCACCTCAGTTCCTGATATCGTACACTTGATGCACTGGTTTTACTACCACCATTGCCAGAAACTTGGAATGTTTGAAAAAATCATTGAAAACCAAATCCTCTCTAAATTAACAGAGGATCTATGGAGTTATCCAATTTCCTGTGTGACTGTTTTTCTGAGAACATGTCCACATTATCTAACTCCTCAGCTAGTGTTAAGTAATCTCATCAGACACTGCACTGCTTGTGAGTCCTCGGAGGACTAGACTTCATACGGTCGCAACTGATTTTTTTTTCCATTAAGAAGCTCCATTCCCATACTGCCCTACTATGCTTCAGTATGGGGGGTAGGGTGTTTGGAATCCAAGTTAAGTTGTTTTATAGATGGATCTTGGTTTTTGTGTGTTTGAATTTTTGTTGTTTCATTTGTCCAATGTCATTTCTGTCCAGATGACAAAGCACAAATTCTGCTGGTAGTTTATTAAACAATGACTGGTTTTGCCAAGTCTGCCAATGTTATAAATTTTAGCCCACTCACACTATGCAACTGCATCATGTAAAAGCACTGTTGATCTCTATAGTTCAAATGGTTAGCTATTCTCACACTAGCATGGCCCCACTAACTTGGTTATGCACATGCACAAGCATGGTTATATATATTCATATACACGGTTACAGTCTTAAATTGTGAACCATGCTTGGTTTTTATTTTCTGCATCTGTGGCTAAACAACAGGAGTTAAAATCAGTCCCCTTTGTAGAACTCAAACAGCCCTTTAATGTTGATGTTGAGCCATGCATTTGTGGTGGTGGTGGTGGGTGGGGCTCTTTGCTTCAGCACAAAAAGGGGGAAAAAATGGCCATAGTGTGAATGTACCCTGACTGACCCATAGTTCCACAGACTGACCCACTGTCTGTGAAGACTTTGAGAGATACACTTTATATTAACAAAAATACAATTCTGCTTTGAAGGCAGAGACACTGCAATATGTTTGATTTTAGGTGCCGGCACAATAGGCAGAAAGTGTTCACTGTACATTTTTGCTGGTTGCTCATGCGAAGCCTTTGCAATGAAGGGAGAAACTCTCTTGGAAACTTGCAACCAACAGTTCTGCAAAAAAGGTGCTGACACGGTAACATGCACAAGGTTGTTGCACAACACTGTCTTCAGCACATTTTGCTGTGCTGCTCACAAACAGGAGCTCAGTGCAAATCACCACCAAAACTTCAGGTGTTACGCCAAAACTCCATGAAGAAATAAGAGCCAAGGGCATTTTTGAATACTGCAAAGGTGATTCTCATAATGGCTAGACCAGTATAATGAAGCTTAAAAACCAATAAACAATGACAATTCTATTTTTTCTTTTAGTTTTCTTCTGAATGTACAACAAACAAGTCTAAATGTCTAAGAAAAAGCAGAGATAAAATGTCTATGAGAAGATCTCTTGAGATCAAAATTGGCAAAAGCTGCCTAATTTTTACAGTAATTATTACCTCACCTAAAAAGGTTATGTTTCCTTTCCTATTAGCTTTGCTCCTTGTTTGTAGAATGTTTCCTGGCAATTGATGGTTAACATCAGACACATGATATTTAAGGCACATGTGAAGTTGTAGGGTAGCATCAGACCAAGGGATAACATCCTGTCAAATAAAGTTAGCTAATGCAGAAGTGCATAAAGCTAGAGTCCACTAAGGCTGAATGCAGAAGACTCGGAGTCACATACACATCAAAACAAAAAAACAAAACACTTATTATTTCAGAATAACATACATAACAAAGAGTTACAGATTGATACAGAGATACCCAAACATTGATCTACATTTATTTGGCATCAGGTCACTATATATTAGCCCTACTATGTAGCATTCATCTTAGTTATAGCCTTCCACGAAATGGACATATTTCACTATCTATTCTTTATTCAGGACGCCGAGCTCTGCCTTTTGACCTGGATCACAGGGTCACAGGCATCAGCATGTATATGCAGATAGATTCAATGCGACGTAGCTTGGATTAAAAAATTTAAACAAGACAGATCTCAAGATGCTTTACCATTTTTTATATATTTCTGTTTTATAGTCTTTATGCCTCAATTATATTCTTAATCGACTTTCTGAGTACTGCCTGGGATGTCTTTGAGTATCCAAAGGAGCATCGGTACCCTAATTTAAAAACCATAAAAACAACAACAACGAAATGTGACCTTATATTACGGACAAGTTGATGAAGTTTCTCAGAGCAACAAGGTAGCCGAGTTTTTATCTGATCTTGCTTGGTACTAAATTCCAGTATTTAGCAGCTCTGACAGAAAAAGAACATTCCCATCTTTTGCAAAGCAAAAATTATAAACACTGAACAAAAATAACCTGTATCATAATCGCTGTAGTTGAGTCGTTCAAAGACATCTAAAGGCTTCTAAATTCTTCAACCACTTAGAAAAATTGCCAAAAATATTAGTTATTGCCTAATTCTCCCCAAAAAGTTGGATGCAGATCTTTGGCAGTTGTGTGAAAACACAGGTGCTTAATTTTGAAAATGAGCCATACTGCCAAACAAAACGCCACCCAAACATTTCCTACAATGGTTCCTGAATGCTTTCATTTGAGGATTTTTCCTTCCAAACATTTCTGAATACAGCCGGAAAGTCATGGTTTCATGCACACTCACGTGGAAACAGCATAGTGAGAAGTAGTTGCCTTTCAGGTGTGTTTGATGCCAGAGAAGAGTGTGAACAATGCTTGTATTCGTGGGTGTACAACATGCCTGGCAGCAAGGAAAGTTTTGCATTTTTTAAAATGTTCCCTTATTTTCCCTCAACTTTCTTCTACAATTGTAGACATTTTTCTTCAGGGTTGGAAAGGAAGAATTGGGAGAAGAGGAAGACAGGCTTCAAGAAAATTTTTAAAATTGCGCTTCACTGGATGGAACTCAGGGAAATAGACCAGGCTGTTTTCATCAGAGCTGTGTCAATTGGCCAGGATTTGTGGACCACTGTCTTCGCTGAGGCTGCATAAGAAAACTGTCCCTGGTCTAATATTGGTCATGTAGTACCGACAAGCCTGTTGCTTCCTCTGTCAACTGCAGGGTGTGAAAGGGGATTTTGATGTACGAAGAATAAAGAGCGATAGGGACCCAAACTGGACCACAGACACTCTGGTTATGCTCAGGTTCAATTTAATTGAGGGTTCCAGCATTGTGGGATATCAGACTGAAACTCCTTGAGCACTGGATTGGTGAAGACAAAGCAAAGCCCCACAGGACAACATTCCAAATGAGTGGATCTGATTTAAAACTGCACAACAAAGCAATATTACTTAACCAGTTTAAGCCATGTTTCTGTTTATATCAGTCTAGTGATTTGATGTGCAATTACTACAGTTATGACAATTATAAATTGAAGAGAAAGACATGAAGGTTATGTGAAATTATGCACTGACCAACAGGCAACAAAAGTGTCTAGTCAGACAAGTGGGAAAAAAAACATTTATCCAACAGTTCATGTTTTCCCCCAGAGGGTGAATGCATACTACAGTTACTTGACTACAGTTTTGTCGATCAACACAGGCAGTGACACCGTGTTATCCACCTCTCGAGACATTGAAAAGAAAAATTCATGCAGTGGTTTTACCTAACAAGAGATAGACTTCTTTTCGATAAACAGTGCAGTGAAGGCTTCAGAGTGTGACATTAAAAATGTAAAATATTTTGTAATATAACAGGACTCAGGAGTTCAACATTGAGCTCCACAAAGCTGGCAGAGACCAAAGGTTCCTGTTCTGTTTATTAGGATTTTTTTTTTTTACCAAAGACTGGAAAGTCAAGCATTCATGGCTCCATATTAATTAAAGGAGCCCTATTATGCTATTTCAACTTTTTTTCAGCTATTCACAGTGCAATAGTGTTGAAAGCTCATTCAGACAAGTGAGCAGCGCCCACTCTTTCCACATAAACTCATGTTTGAGATATCTAGCGTGCCTCTCCATTCAATTTCGATGGTGGTAGAAACGGTCTGTTTCAGGGAGTTTTTTTCACATCAGTTTTTCACTGAC
>JASSRZ010015271.1:2438-16972 GCA_032164315.1 Malacoctenus gilli | reverse complement strand
AAACATCACACCTTAAACTAGGCTAGCTGATACCCGAGGGTCTTAACACTGACACACACTCATACATATATGCAAAACACACACACACACACACACACACACACACACACACACGCACGCACGCACACACAACTCACATATTTCCTGACTCTGTCAAGAGTTGGAGGGCCTGCACACGTTGGGATTCAATGTTTCCCTGCACTCTATATTACATTTGATAATGCATAACTCCTTTCAAAGGATTATCTTTTTACTTTCTCAATGAGTATACAGAAAAGTGTAAAGAATTTCAATCAATGCTCCAATGGAATGAATCAGCATTCAGTGCATCATGCAAGACGGCAGACCAGCACTTAATACATCACTGTGATGCTTCTTTTAACAAGCGAAAGCTCTACTGTGCATACAAGTTTATTCAAACAGAGGAAACATTTGTTGCATTTTGTTTCCAAACTTCAGACATTCTGTATTAGCACAGAGGAGAGTGTTTTGTGCGGACAAAAACACACCAACAAAAAAATACAGCAATCCAGAATCTGGCACCAGACATGAACAATCTTTTCACTCACTGAAGCAACATGAAAACAGTTTTCTTAAAAGTCACCAACTTATCCAAATTAAATTGGGCACAGCAGACAGCTGCTTGCCGCTCGTTTTCCACTTCAGCATTTTTTGGCAGAGTGCTAGTGAATTTGCAGCGTGCAAATCTCACCATAACACATCCTGCTGGCAGGATTATAGTTGCAGGCATAACAAAGCACGTGTTGCCTCTGCCATTAAAGCTAATTTTGCTACCATCTTGAGAGTCATGCTGGACATCGCGCAGCATGACTGTCATCCTTTCACAGCTTGAATGCCATTATAGCCATTGTGAGATTAAAATAGCTGTCTAGAATTTGCCGTGGACTGTTAGTCATGCAGTTGCACTAAGTCAGCACTACCAAGACGCTCTTCAGTTGTTATAACCATATCATTTATTAAGTCTTTGGCGAGTATGCAACTTTAGGGATTTCAAAGTTCCCCGTCAGAGAGCAGGGTCATCTGCAGTACAGCACCACTTGACAACACCATGTTTGGGTGGCGTGGGGGGGAGTGAGAATCATAGGGGTAATCCCACCCAAAAGTCTAGTTCACAGCTGGAGTGCATTCTCCAGTCAGTGAGTGACTGAACTAACAACCTTTTCCTCCCTCCAACTTCTCTCACTGCAAAAAATCTGCAGAGGATTTGCAGATCTGTTGGAACTTAAAAATAATACGACATGTAATTGCCTTTTCTAATCAAAAGTAGCTGTGGAGATTTAAAGATATTTTGGTGTGATGATGTAAGGAGGCAGCAACAAGCCAGTAGAGGGAAGAGTCGTGACTGAGAGGAATACATGCACATGAAAAAAGTACACACAAACACACCCACGCAAATACACAACCGGGCAGCCACAAACAGAAGCAAACACATCCGCTCTAATGTGCACTGTCACAGCCACACACAGGAGACAGAGGCTCACACTGCCATCATAAAATGCCAAAATTTTCACTTTGACATTTTTTTCCTTTCATGATGAGAGAAGCAAAGAGGAGCGGGGCGTCCGAAAGAGCGTGAAGAGAGCCAGTGAGATGATCTGTTAAGTGTCGTAGATTGGTGAAAAGAGCCAACATAATCAAAATGTGCAGTTCCCAGTATTGTCAAAGTGCCCCTCACAATCGACACCTGACACCAATTTTTGAATCGTATGTGCAAATCTGCAAAAAGGACTCTGTCTTCATGCGTTTGCCAACACGCCATTATATTTCTGCTCTGTCAGACAATGTTGTAGCAATAATTCATCCATAGTAGGAGCATAAGGGATGATACAAAGACAGGTTTTTTTTTAATATTGTTGAATATCTGGTCTTAATTTTGCAAACCTTCTTTTAAAAGGAACCAAAAAAAAAGAAAACTAAAAAGTATGACATCAAAAATTGATCATATGTCTGAATTCTGCATTAAATTGAGGTCTCGGTAGAAATTGTGACAACTCTTCGATTGGCTAGGGTCTACACATCTTCAAGGAGCTTAGGGACACCAACAAAAAAAGCTCCTTCACACTGAAAGGAGTCAACTGAGGTGATTTAGACATCTGAATAATATGCCTCTTGGATGCCTCCCTTAGGTGGAACCAAAACACAGTGGAGGGATTATACAGTATACTGTATCTAATCGGACTTGGGAATACCTCACATTACCCGGGAAGTCACTGGGGATGTGGCTGGCAAAAGAGACATTCGGGCTGAATCATGCAGCGATTCCGGAGGAAGACTATCATTCTGGAGCTTTCCAATTTTCCCAAGTGTGCTTGAGCAGAGCACTGATCCCCAATTGTCCCTGATCGTCTGGACCGCACCGCGTACGGCAGCTCAGGCACTTTGATTTGTGAAAGAAAACACTTAATGAATGTAGTCATTTACCTTTTGTCCTTTACTTAGCTTTCTACTGCCACAGCTTGTCATACAATACTTGATTTCTGAAGTAGGATTTCCATATGGGTAACACTTCTCTGCTTCATTAGATAGTCTTGTGCACAAATCCATTATTTAAGTCGAACTAGCAGACTGCTAAATGTACTTAAGAGTCCTTAGCTCCTTTGCACCCATAAAGAAAAGCCTGTAGCTCTGGAGCTGAACAGCATAATCCAACAATAATGAAGACTCCTAATTAGCTTTGGTGCGTCTGTGTGTGTGTGTATGTGCATGTGCTTGTGTGAGTTGATGTGAGCTCGTCAAGAGGCGGGTGGTATGATTCCAGTTGTCGGGGGGTAAGTGAGTGTGAATCAACCCTGCTGACATCAAATACACTCACACACAAGAGCGTGCGCAGGCACACACACAGCACACACGGCACGCACGCGCGCACACACACAAAGCCCAAATTAAGCTGTACATGCCACTCCTCACATCAGTCATTGTTCTGAACACCACAAGCTACATTTGAGAGCAGAAAAGAAACACATAGACATATTGTTTAGTCTGTTGTGTGTGTGCGTGCTTATGTGTGTGCATGCATGCTTGCATTATACAGAGAGATCAAGAAACAGACCAAGAGATAAGTTGTGCACGATAAGTTCTTGAGAAATACCTCAAAGATGTTTATGAATTTATAAACTGCTCTCCCATTTTTAATCTACAAGACTTTGTGTAGCTTCAACTAAACTTAAGTGTGTGTTTGGCAACAGCTGCTGTAACATCAGAACCTTGAGGTAAATTCTATGGCTTGCAGGACCATTTGGAAGCACTCAGGTAACCAATGAAATGTGACAGATGAATGGACTCCGTGTGTTAAACCTAAAACAGGGTTTTTGAAACAATCAGTGGCAACACGGGTAGGTGAACACATAGACAGGCTGATGTGCTTGCTAATGAGTAAACGAACACAGCCTGACACAAATGCATGCCTGTCCCCACTTTAAATCGTAATAACTGTCCTGAGAGTGTGAAATTCCACAAAACACTACAATTCCACATAAACATGACAGGAGCAGATTTTATATGTTTAAAGATTTCCTAATGTGCAAAAAGCCAAAAATCTATGGACCACTCAGTTTCTACTGTGGTTGCAATCACATTTCAATGGTACCAGTTGTCCCACTCAAAGCTTCGACTTGCAGCTGCAATCTCCTTTCTGTTGTTGGGCCATTATCAAGGCAAGTCTGCATAGATAAAATACTTTTTTCATTCGGACAATGTAAAAGTTGTAAAATTTGTCTTGACCTAAAGTTATCCAAAATTTAGCTGAATATCATTCGACCAGCTCTTTCTGGGATGGTGTTGTTTGCTGTGAGAAAACACCCACAGTGAGAGTTGTGAAAGTAGCTGTGAACATTACTGAATTAAAAAGTTTTAGCAGTGTCAGCATTGCTTTTGTTTCAGCTTGCACTATCACAAAAAATGCCCCAAAAAGCTGGATGCCGAAACTGAATGACTGGAGAACGATTGACCTCCAAAAACAAAAAAAGATTTCCTTGTTGGCTAAACCTCATGTCATCGACAATACCGATACCAGTGTTCATTGTGGGAATGTTGAGTCTACTTTAAAGAGCAAAGCATAGAAGAGTTGCCTTATTTCCTAAGAGGATTCAGCTCTGACTTGAAGTATTACTTTGACCATTTTGAAATATAAATGTCTGCACTCGGGTAGACCCTTTGTACTTTGTGCTGTCACAATCAATCATTAACATATTGCACTTCTGGATCCTTAAAGTTCAACTCAATTTGACTAAATAACATGTTTTTTTCTCCTGAATACCTGAAATGATTTTCAAAATCTATGTTATTTGAGGCCAAATCTGACGCAGCCTGTGTTTAGACAAACTTTCAAGAAAATTGTTTAGTTTTAAATGTAGGCAGAGAAAAGCTACAAAGTGACCTGAAAAAAGATAAACATGAAAAAAGAAGGTTTTTCAGGGTGAGAGGATGGACTAAGAGGGATACTGGGATGAAAGATAAAATGATGGTGTGGTGAAAGAGAGATGAGAAGACAAAGATAGAAATATGTGGTGGGAGACAAAGAACAAGAGAGCGAGAATGAATAAAACTGAACAAAATGGGAAAGAGGCTGAGAAAAAGCAAGGGAGACAAAGAAAACGAGGGAGGCACGGAGAGAGAGACGGAGAGGCCCTTATCAGTGCATTGCAGGAGGCATAAGATGTAACTGGGGAGTCCGTGTGTGTATGTGTAAGTGTGTGTTTGTGTTATTGAAGTGACTTTGGTCAAGTTTAAAACTGCAGAGTCCAATCGACAGATGGACGGAGAAAAATAACAAGAACATGAACCGTGTATTTACCGACCTGGTTAATTAGAAAATGGTGGATTATGCAGCGTAATTCTCAGATATGTTTACGTGCCTTCTTAAAATATTTACCGAAGCTATTTGACGCATTAGCAATGCATCAAAGACCATTGGTGACATCCATTTTAACCCAAAAGTAACAAACTTGACAAAGTCAGAGGTGAAACAGACTCAAAACTATGAATTATCTCTGAAGTCTTTCCTGTTGCCTCTGAAAAAAGAAAGAAAGAAAAGAAAAAACAGAAAATGCCAATTCAAATGCTCACATATACTAATCAAGCACAACCTTTGGATCCTTGATGCAAGAGAGCAAGAAGAACTTGGTGAATCAGCAACGAGGTCATGCATGTCTTCGGCGGGACATGCTGGCCTGCCTGTCATGATCCAAGAGAAAAGCCACAGTCCCAACTCTGAAATTATTGTGTCCACAATTGGTTTAAGTACATCAAAACTGGTCCACAGAACAATAGAAGGTGGTCTGAAATCAGCCAAACGTTTTGATTGCTTAAACAGCTCAACAGGCTTACAAGGAGTTCATCCAGATCAGTCAGAAAACCTGGGGCCTTCACAGTGTAGGCAGGTGTCTCTAAAATAATGGCTGATCTGTTTACCTACACAATGCATGACCCATCATGGATTTGAGGGCAATATGCTCTGAGTTTATATTGCGGTGCCATTTGTGGTACCATTCCAATGGGAAAGTACAAGACTGATATGAGGAACAAAAGCAATTCTTACAGTGATACCCTTTTCAACCTAAGCTGTTGATAAATGCATCTGAGAAACAATAATCTCATGAAAAACTTATCACAAAGCCCCCTCCCTCTTTTTTTGCAAAACAAACACAGTGCAAAACCCACATCTGTTTTTCTTTTGTCACAAGTCTGAACAATTCAGTGTAGAGTATCTTTTAGATCTCATGATCAATGACAACAAAGATAAAGTGCAGTAAAAACATCATCATGCAGTGAACTTCCTTTTGTTTGAACCCTTGCTGGAAGTAAAAGACTTTAAATGAGCCATTAGCAGCTCCTGCAGGTTAAACAGGGCCCAACATTTGTGTGTGGCCATCGGTGTCTGTATTCGAATCCTTGTTTCTAATAAATTATTTTTAAAAATGACCATCAAGCAGTGACAATTGTGGATTCTTGGGTGTGTTGTTTTCTCAAATTCGTTTAATAAATAGAAAGACCGGACAGCTCCTGGAAACCAAATCATTGCCATTCTCCTAGTCTCACGTATGGGACTACCAGTTGATAAAATTGACTGAGACAAAGAACTTTACATCCAGGGAGAGTTTTTCAGCACCTATCTCACTCAAGAGACCTTGATTTTGCCTGCAAGTCTGGTGCCATAAACCTCTGACAGAGTGGAAATGGCAGCTTTGTATAAAAAGACAATCTGTTTATGACAATGCACATAATATGAAGTCAGATTCAGATAACTGACAGAGCAAATACAGAAGAGTTCACACATTCTCCCTTTGTCTTAGGGCTCTCCCTCACTGGCGATAACCAGTCAACCTGTGTTCTTATCAGTTGTGTTTGGTGTTTGCATCTCCTGAGTGACTTTGCAGCCGTCACACAAATATAACTCTACGTCTCGCTGGTTTACCAACACACATGCTCAAACACACGCACACACACGCCTCTTTCTGTTTCGCCTTCCTCCCCCCCCACCCCTCCTTGGCACCAGCCTCTTTGTGTTTCTCTTAAGTTTAAGTTATCAGCTTTCTGCGGGGCTGTTTGTCTGCCTCGCTGAATGGGTTTGTGTTTCTGTTTGCGCCTGTCTGTGTGCGTCCGTCGGCACCAGTGTCTCAGTCAGGGTGGTTCTTTGCGGGTCTGTGTATGTTCAAGAAGTGGAGTGAAAACAAATCACTTCAAATCCTTTAGTCTGAAGTGTGTATGTGTGTGCGTGTGTCTCCCAGGACAATTTGCACTGATGTTGTTGTCAGATTCGAGAAAGAGCATTAAAGCTTTTTAAACATCAGCTGCCTGCCACAATATAAACACACACACTTGGAGAATGCAGACACAAACACATAATGTGTGGTGACCACATTGTAGTGTCACACTTTGACACACACACTTAGGAAACACTGTTTGTCTCTTAGTCAAGTATAGTCCCCTGGATGTGTGTGTTTAAGCATTTAGATACTCTCACTTAAAAGTCACGCACGGCCCCAACAAAAGGCAGCCAAACAAATGAAGACAAACTTGCACCAACACAAACATATGACAAATTTTAAAATGACTGATGACTGAAAATGTAAACAAAAAAAGGGGGATTACCTAAAGACTATAAGTGCGACACAGAGATAAGGGAACAGGCATTAAAATAATGAAATTGGGAAAAATTTCAGACATTCATTTCTGATGTTTAGATTAAAAACAAAACATTAGAATTCACTACAATATCAGTTACTGCTGTTCTTTTTCAAACGGATATGTGATGGGTTACGCTTTTACAACATGCAATGGTGAATGTACCGACCATGACTCGCATTTAGCGCTTGCTTCAACCTTCCAGAAAGATGAATTCAACCCATCCGTTCATTCGTTATCTATTTCTACTCTATTGAGGTTGAGAATGAGCCATGAATGAAAGGGGTGGGAGGTCAAGGTACACCCACCACAGGTCACAATTCCACTGTTTCCACTTTTTGCACTCTATGACCTACAGCAAACACACAGCGTAATGGCTTCCTCTCAAAATCAAGTGGACTTTCAAAACATTTTGTAGGTCAACAGTTCCTCAACAGAACACGTAGGACTTTAGAGACAAAAAACCCCACAAAAGACAACAAGCAGTAAGCATGTGTAATAGTGTTGGGGAGAAAAGCAGAACGGGCCACTGCCATGTTTGTATCACATAAAAAAGAATGACAAATCAGACACACAGTCAGCGATTGGCTTCTTCATTATCCAGTCTGTAAGTCTCTCCTTACATCTGTTGTTCAGCAGGTGAAACCCTTTTGTGTCTCTCCTTCAGTCAGTCATCCAGTGACTCATCCAGTCAGCCAGTAAATGAATAATATCCTGAATCCATTTCTCATTCCTGCTGCTGTCTTACACCTGTGCTCGCCTCTCTAAAGCCCCTTTCTCCTCCGGCCGTTAAGAGACATCCAGCTAATTGCTGCGATAAAGGGCTTAGCGCAGGGATCACTATATATTAGCAGTACTTTGTGTATAGATACTAGGCCAGGTCTTTGGGATCCCTCACAGCTGTCAAAAAGCCAGTGAATGAAGGCAGTTATAAATGTTAGGTCTGTGCTGGCATTTCTCTATACAGCAATTTATGAAAGATAAGCAACCTTATAACCCATCCAAAGTTCAAAACAAACTAAAAATACATGAGTCATGAGAAATTTCGACAGGATCCTGTATCACAAAAAAGGCAATTCCATTCAGCTTCATAGAAATTGGCCAATTTGTGTTTTTGCTAAGTGCAATTATCAATTGTGTTGAAAATCTTTGAAACTGACTAATTTATTGAGTTCAGTGATAAGATTCAGTTTTCAGTCTTCAAAGTCCTGGTACCTTCAATTGCACTTTCAGCCGCATCTATAGATCTCAGTGCGAGATAGTCATAAGAACATGTCACATTATTTCTATTTTCTCTTGACCAAAACCAAAAAATAAAGAAGCTCTTCTGGTGGCTTCTGCTCTTTCCACCTACACGTATAACGCTCAGCTAAGTAGAGGAAGTTCACTTCTATTGTCTGGGGAGGGCTGAGAGGCATTCTGTGTAGTCAATCATGAAGAGGAGTGGAGGTAGACGAGGCTGGCGGAGGGAAAGAAGGTCCCCATGAAAGTAAATTACAACATTTCATCACAAAAGAACTCCTGAGACACACTGGATGTCTACGGAGAGAGACTGTGGGAGAAATGTCAATCCGTGATGAATCGTACAGCAACTTTATATTTGAACTTTTACGACGGCACAACAGAAAACTCCCTGACTCCTTGAAAGGCACAGGAGCAAACCCACCTGTTCTTTTAAATAGGTTCAACCTGAATGTTCAAACTCTAACATTGAATTTTTTTTCCACTTTTTCAGACTGCCAAATGAAGCCCACCGGGGGGTCTATCTGGCCTGATGATTTAAGGAAAGTGTAAAAGTAAAACCTAAATGTGTTACTGTATCAGAAGTTAAATGTGTTTTCCAGGAAACAAATAACTGTTTGAATTTTAAAACTATTCAGAAAAAGGACTCAACTATTTTCATTTGTTCTGAATTCTGTCTGGATCCATCCAAATTTCTTTTCATTGATGTTCCCAAAAATCTTCAAACACTTTACAAATTACACAGGCTCGAAGACAGGAAGGCAAAATACAGCCAATTTTCAAATTGGAATCAGAATTCGTGCTGTTTCTTATGAGACTAACAACAGTGTGAACTGTTTCACATGGACTATGGAGCATTATGTGGTATTTAAAGGGCTACTTTGCGCCTGTAGACACAATGTGGCAGGTTCCATCTGTCATTAATGACTGCGAGGTTTTGTACACAGCTGCTTATTTTTTTTGTATGGAGAGCTTTTTTATTCGGCAGATTTTGCAACTCTCCTGTGACCGCGTACAGTCCGCGTTCATAATGATGTGGAGCAGCATTTTTGGCCTTTCATTAACTTCACCTTGTTGGTGTGAGAAGTGTGTGTGAGAGAGGGACAAAGAGCGAGAGAGAGAGCGAGAGAGAGAGAGAGAGAGAGAGAGAAAGAGAGAGGGGGGGAGCAGCTTGGGTAAAGGAACAATTAAACAGCTGTAAGCCTGGAAGAAAAAAAAAGACCTCGAACTGTTCTGGGCGAGAAATCACAGGCAAAGACAGAGTGACACACACAAGCATACACAAACACACAGAGCATACACACACCAACAGAACGGGAAGTAATGGAGTGAGGAGAGAACGCTGCTGTCTGACATGAAAACCAACACAGCGTGACATGACCATTATACACACATAGACACACATGCAGAGAGGCACAAACACACAGATCAATAGGCAACTGCTTAGACCTCTGGCAAATTATCAAAAAACCAAAACAAGACAGAAATGTATGCAGAATATAAGAAGTAGCTCATGATTAGGCATTCTCTTTGAATCTTAATCACCATAAACATGTACAAGGTTGGAGAACCTTTGAAATCTGTGGATGTTTACATGCAACACTGAGCTCTCTGACACGTACAGGCTGTTGTGGAAACAAAGGACGTAGAGTATCCATGACATCAGTTAACATTTTTCAACGCTTGAATAATTCACTTCACACAAATGCCAGATGAAAGCGCAATATTAATCATGCATGTAAAGACTGGCTCCACTACTTTGAAGGAAGCAAGGAAAATGTCAAGGAGCTATAAGACCTGTTCAAATTACAAATTAAAAGTATCATGTCATGTCTCAGTTTGTTCCTCTGTCTTTCAATTATCTATTTGACCTTTAAGATAGTTATCCCCGCCCCCAAAAAAACAAACCAAACTTCCACCAGCAACCAATGAGAGCCGGCAAGATAGGCAAATATGACATTGTTTGTTCATCACAGTGCCCACAAACACACAATAAGACTGAGCAACGCCGTTGTGCAATGACGAGAACAATGTGGCAGCAGTGACATTTAGCCCGGGGAGAAACAACAATCTTTATGTTTATATCGGTCCCCCTCTGTCTCTGACGCTTCTCTCTCTTCTGCTACTTTGGTCCCTGTGGAGTTGCTGTTGTGTGTCTGCCTCATGTAATTTCCTCAAGGCTGTGAGACGTTATTGATCTGATTAGATGCACCTTTTTTTTTTAATTAGCCGAGTACACATATTGCTGTTCTCCATTAAATGACCCCCCCCCAAAAAGAAATTCTGCCACTATTTTTTCCCTATTAGTGCTTCTTGGTCCACACAACTCAAATAGGTTTTTCAAATTATAATAACTTTAATAATCTATTAACATTTTTATCCCACACATAACTATTTAATCAAAGTTATGACTGCAGGGAGCTGCAAACAATTGCAACTTAAAAACTTGATAGAGGCAGAGTACACCCTGTACGACAGCTCTATCCTCCTAATAAGACCCAGACAAAGACAATCTGACAGCTACACACTTGATAAATTTAGTCTCAAGTGTTACTCCTCTGAAAAAGGGGATAACGAAATAAGATGGGGACATGACGTTACTCCTGCCACACCTCTCGTTATCATGAAGTGTTTCACAACGCAACATATTTTCAAAGAATCACAGCTTATTAAGAAGTGATAAAACAAAAGGCTAATTAATTAGCGCCCTTACTTCTGCTTGTGTAAAAGAATCTGAATACATCGTTAAATAGCATTAGCTTAGCTTAAACTACACTTACGCATCATATGGTAGCTCCTTCCACTCCCGCCCAATAAAGGAGGAACAAAGGGACCGCGCCAGAGCCCCGTAAAATCCAGGCAAAATAAGTCGATAACTGATGCGCAAACATAACGGTCAACACGTAAACCCCAAAACAACGTATCAGCAGTAGACCCGACCAACTTGTATAACAGTAAAATCAAAAGCCACACATTCTCGTTTTCAAGCAAAAAAAACACACTCTCTGAGCATGTGGACAATACACATAGCATCTCCAGACCGTGATGTCAAACGTAAATCAAATACTGCAAAGGGGAAAAAGCCATGTTATCTTTGTTGCATATTTGAGAGTCTCTAAATTTTGAAACAGGTTAGAATGAGTTTTAATGTTTACAATAAGTTGCAGCAATAGGGTGGTTGATAGAAAGCACTTTACAATTTGGCCTACATTGCAAGTACAAACATTGCTGTGTGCGGCTGAAGGACATCAAACCCTGAGTAGCTGGAACCTCATCAGCACAGTTTCCCCCTGAGAACCAGATGCATAGTAAAAGCTTTTAGATGATGCTGTTGTTTTACAGACCTGTAATTAATCACCAGACACTATGACATGCTCAACTCCTTGTGGTGAAAAGGTGAACCACATGGTGTGAAGCTCTGAAGTAGCACAAATGAAATTCATTAAAACGTCAATACGCTACTGAGAATGACAAGTAACGAAGTCAAAACTGAGGGTCACATATTGAACAGACATGCCTGCAACTGAAAGACAAACAGCACAAGAACTCCTGCCCCCTGCAAAAATATTTCATTGTGTGCTTTGCCAAGTGCCACAGATGAAAAATAACATCTCACTGTCAAACACACAGCTGATGCTCAAAGGTTCAGAAAGCAAGATGATGCCGAGCGATGAGACCTGAACCATTTCTTGGCTAAATGCAGGTCTTGACCAAGCTGGCAACATGAGAATGTTGAACTCCTTGTACAAACACCCCTCAATGTGGGATAAATGTATTTCAGAGAAGCAGCTACGGCATATGTCTTTTTGAACCTTACTACAAAGGGAAGGGTATGTGATCCTAATCTTTTTCAAGCATGTCATGTTATCCCAGTCACTCTTTGTATCTCTCAACTTATCTGCTTGACCTTTTGAAGTAGTTTGAGTCTTCCAGAGTCAGCCAGAGGCAGGTCTCCGTATGTTCACAGAGAGGAGGCAGTTTGCTTAAAGCCTGAAAGATGTCTGAATACAACTCAGACCAAACACAAGACCATTGAATTTCAGTCACACAGCATCCATACGGTTGTTCCAATTTGTTGTTGCAAACAGAAGGGAATATGACTGCCGTTTTAACTCCTCGAATGTATCAGGATGTTGGTTAGTTTGTGGCTGGTTGATAGCTGGTTGATGGCATTGTTTTTAAAAGTCGAGTTGCAGAATAAGCGACAAACAACTCGAGTTTCACTCCGTCTTGTCTACAGTTTGTACAGTAGCTTGAATTTTCACTGCATGCTGAACTGCATCGCTGTGATTCTGTTCATGAATAGAGCGCTTGTTTGGTTTGTTCACCATCTGATCTTGGACAGTGGACTTGAACAAACCGGGTGCCTGCAACTCTTTAAAGCTTCCAGGCAATTGTGAGCACAGACAGTACTTTTCTTTCAGGCGTTCGAATGAGCTACAACATGCGCGCCAACAAAGTGATACCACAAAGTAATTTCTCATCATGTCTCATTGTCTCCTATAGGCCACGGTTTGTTAATTAGGCTGCATGGGAGTTTAAGCTCACAATACTGATACGGTTATTATATAAGCAAACTGAGCCTCTCTTCACACATTAATCAAAGTCATATAGTACCACTGCATTGCTGTGTCTAATCTGTACATTGCAGCACATCCTTATGGATTCATCTCACAGGCAAAAAGATTATGGAAATTTGTAGGAAAGTAATGAACTGAAAAGAAGCGACACGAATGTGAATGATTCGGTGAACGGTTGCATTATTATGACAACAGAAAGGTGAAAGGTTGTAAAAACTCAAAAATTCAAGTCCAAATAGGAAATGAAAATACATCTAGACTGACTTAAAAATATTCCAAATAACCACCAATACAACGCCAATAGTCTGACCACATTTATGCAAGTTTTACATGCAGCATATTACTGCGGGTGTTTTCCATGGTGGTTATTTTTCTCCACTGTCCTCCAACTCCAGCTCAGTGACCAGTGTCACCTTACGAAGAGAGCTGATGTTAATGGAATATTTGCCAATTTGAACGTTCCTCCCCAGGGCTTCAGCCTCTCTGTCTGCTGCCTCTCTCCCGCTCCCCCTCTGTCAGCTATACTGGGCCAGTTAACAGTAATTATGAGGTTTCTCGTTAATTAGCGAGGAGCACCCAGCTGTTTCAGCCCCACAAGACAAAAGGCCTTCAGCGCACACACTCAAAATACGCATGCACACCCAGACATATACACGTATTTGTGTGCACACACCTGGGGGAATCTTGGTAAAATGTCAGGGCTGTTCAGATTGTAATTACAGGGAGATTTGCTGCCTCTCTCACAAAGCCGCGATAAACCACCTGACTGACACACACACACACACACACACACACACACACACAAAGGCATATGTACTCACAAACACATGCAGCACTTGCACATTTACAAGCAGTCACACACTCGACTTTCACAGAAGATCAATACTAAACTCTGTCTTTGGCACACACTGTATCAGGGGTGACATAGTCACAATTAGAACTGCAGCGTTTATCTTTTTGACTCCAATTACATGCCTTGGTTTTTAAAGGAACAGTATACCCATGACACATTAATCAGCCCGGGCTTATATTAGATTTTAGCCATTTTTTGACGTCCATTCCTGATTCTGGCTGACATGAACTCCATGGGACTTGTGAAGGCTCACTGTGCTATTTGAAATCAAGATACCAGTAGAAAAAGATTCCAGTCCAGAGTTGCATCCTTCAACGGTCAGAGTTGTCCAGAACAGACACTCAATCACATCAAGATCGGGGAAATGTGGAGGCCGCGTCAACTCCCCAAAGGCCTCAAAGAGGATTTAAGTCAGAGGTTTTTGTGCACTGTGCTTTTAGTCTCCATGTTTTACAAAAAGAAACACAACATATCAAATGCTGCATGAAGTGAGGAAAAACTTTTTCATTGCCCAAATCTTACCATTTTTCTACGTTACAGTCAAAATATCTTCTATCAACAGAATGTTTTTATGCAGTGTAGCTGACATGACAAAACACTTACCTTATCATATGTATCTAAATGGATAAGAAAAAAAAACATCTTGTCTCAACAATTCAGATATGACAATATTTGAAATAGTTTTGGCAGCTATATAACAGCACAAAAAAGGACAA
>JASSRZ010015243.1:1706-26128 GCA_032164315.1 Malacoctenus gilli | reverse complement strand
AAACGGATCAAATGAACAAACTATGGTCACCCTGAAAATGTGAAAACACCCTGAAAACACCGGAGTAAAACAGGAAGTCGGACGAAGTCGGAATGGGCAGTGACTGATTTTTAAAAAAGCCAGGTTGGGGGGGGGGGGCTTTTTTATGGTGCTCACCAATTGAGAAGACATGTTTTCTTCTTCGTCATGCTGTTTCTGCCTGGCGAGTGCTTGCTTTGGGCAGCAGCCCCCCCTACCAAGCAGCCTGGTGTGAAAGGCTGTCGGGTCTGTTCTCAAAAAAGAGCTTCATGTACTCATGTGAAAGTGTGAAAACCGATTTTCACAGTCACGGACAGCTGAAAGTCTTTAGTAGTCGCGGTGGAGTCGCGGCGCGCTCCCGTCATCTCGATTGTTAAGTTCAAGGCGGTCATCAGCAGTCTGCGACCGCGTTCCATACCGGTCTTTCCCGAATCTTTGGGCTTGCGATCAAATCAAGCGGGTTTGATATGATCGCAAGTTGCAGTGACGTCACCCAACCAACAACCAATGAGCACTGAAAAAAGGCGGGACCAGGAAGTCAGACAGTCAAGAACAAACACATCGACGAATGAAGGGGAGCGAACCGCAAGGGAGCCAAAATGGACTGTCCAAAAGGGGGGCGTTACTGATGGAGCTGCGGGCGGAGCAGCCGCGCCTGTTCGACGTCAACTGCTCGTCTTGTCGTCGTACCGTGACCGCGTTTCTCTTCTTTTGGTTGTTTTTATCGCTACAAAACACTGCACTGACATGTGCTGCTGTAGCAAACAGCTGCTTCTCCTCCGTTGTTGACAAATGTCTACTGAGCATAATGGGATAAAAGTTGCATGATGGGAAAAAAAAAGAAAATCTCGTCGTAGTCTTGCAATTAGTGACCCTACAAGATTCAGTCTTTGTAAAGTCTTTAGTCTGAAGCTTGTCTGCGACTAAAAACTCAACACTCATCTACAGACGTGAGCTGAGAGTCTTTTCAGAGTCTTCTGGTGTGAGCTCAGCTTTAGAGAACCGAGTTCAAACTGTAGAACCGTGGAGTGACTCCGGACTGACACAAATCCCTGAAAGGTTAGTCAGCCAAAGGAAGGTCAGTCTCTGCACATCTTGGACCTTCTTCTGGAGCTTTCTGAATCCGATTGTATGGGGGGGGGGGGGATCAACCTCCCCCAACTTTTTCTCCTGACAACTTTATCCGACCCTGCCTCCAGGGTGTCTATCGAGGTCTGGTCCATCCGTCACGGGTCACCGATCGGGAGCAGATATTGGCGCGTCGACAGAACAGAAGGACCGGTCAACCGTGGCTAACAGAGCCGGCCTGCACACGCCAAGGCGATCTTTAATGCAAATCGAGCCTACGGAACGGCCAGTGGGTCCCGTGGCTTGCCGTGTGAGCTCGGTCGCTTCCGCTCGCGCCGTGTGTGGCGTGACCACGAAAAATGTGACCAGAGGGATGTTGAAACTGAGAGAAGAGGAAAGAGAATGTTGTTCAGGAGGGTTTTGTGCCATCTGCGCATTCATCAAACCATCTCTATGGCCTGCCTAGAACTCGTGTCTCAGCATATAAACCCCCCCCCCCGCCATTTTACATGAACTCCACTGGCTTCCAATCAAACAAAGAGTGACTTTCAAGATCCTTCTCACGACCTTCAAGGCTCTCCAAAACGAGGCTCCCTCCTACATCTCGGACCTTCTCCACCTAAACACCTCTCACCCGCTCACCAAGATCCTCCAACACCTGCCAGCTTTCAGGCCCATCTCGCCACTATGGGCCACAGAGCGTTCAGTCGATCTGCCCCCCTACCTCTGGAACTCCCTCCCTACCCATCTTCGTACCTTGGACTCATTTACTCACTTCAAAACTGGACTCCAAACTTTTCTGTTGAGACAATCACTCGCCTCCTCACTAAATCCTGTTGTTCCTGGTTTGACACCTATTTTAATTTTACTTTGTATTTTATTGTTTTAATGTTTCTTATGTTTTATGTCTGTGTCCAGTGACCTTGGGTGTTTTGATGAGGTGCTTTTAAATAAAACGCATTATCATTAACCAAGCAAAGGCCAGCAGGCGGGTGATTGTGGACGCACCTATGCAGGGACTCCTCTTCTGTGAGGACATACTTCGTTACCATGACTCGTGATAGCACTGTGATAGATACAGCATCAACAAGTACCCACACCAACTTCCTCATCGTATTGTAACCAAATAGTAAAACGTTTGGCCACAATTTACCATGGAAGTATGGTCAATGAAAAACAAAGGCAGGTGAAAAATACGTTGTACTGAAGAAGCATGAAGAAGCCCAAGGACATGAAATCCATCTTAATCTCTTGATGTCACAGTTTGCGTTGGGAGTCTGTTTGTTATTTATTTAAACTTGCTCTGCAACACTCAGAATTTCAGGCAGGGGAGGGAAGCAAAACACATTAGTATAGAAAAAAAACGACTACGCCTGGATTTAAGGCTGGCGAGAGATGACGAGCCGCTCCGTAATTACACATTGAGAAGATTAGATGCCGTGGATGAAAAGCAGATATCGAGGGTAGTGGGACACCTCTGGGAGAAAAAAAAAGAAAAAAAACCTCCAGTGTGCTGCGAGTCATCCAGTTCGTGAGCACGCCGGACGACTTTGTTCAAAGTCACTCCATTGTATAAGCAGCGCTTATCCCTGGAAAAACCAGGAAACATTGCTCAACATCCTGGTTCTTTATTTATTTATTCATTCATTCATTCATTCAGTCATTTATTTATTTATTTATTCATTCATTTATTTAATATATTATTATTATTATTATTATTAATATTATTATTATTATTTATTATACATTTACATTTATTTATGTATTTATTCCTATAAAAAAGAACTGATACAGGCCTTCAAAATAGATGACCTCTTCCTCACAAACCAGCTTTCAGGCCAGAATCTCTCAAAAGCAACATAACTTGTATTTGTTTTTGACTAATACAGACATTGTCTTCAACGGCCGCAAGTTCTGTGCAGTGAGACAAGTCACCCACTGATCGATGGGGCTTCAAGGTACAAAATAAAAGACGTTGGATTTCATCAGGAACTTTGCGCAACCCCCGATTGCTCGGCGGCGCCGGTGTCGAGCGCTGTGGGTAGATCCCTACCTCGCAAAGCAGTTTGTCGTTGCAGCGGGTGCACGGGGCTCATTTAAAAAGGTGGAGAGTGTGGAGCATTAGGCCTGTGAATCGTGTGGTGGCAGAAAGAGCGCTTTCTGTCCAGAAGCAGCACCGCCCTTTCTCTCGCGAGTCTTTCTCCGACACTTCCTCCCGCTGCTGCGACCAAAGACTTATTTTCTGACAGCTACCGCTGCTGCTCGTTCGACCGCACATTTCCCCTTTTCTAGGTATAGCGCACTGACGGTAAAGACCACACTGTTGGACCACATTTGCACACGGCGGCAGAGCCAAACAAAGAAGTGGTTCTCCAAATTACTTCTGGTACTTTGACTGCCAAATTAACTAGCACCCCTATGCTGGCTTTATTAACAATTTTCCACATTAATTACTTCACTCAGCTGCATTTAATGCCATGCACAATTACAAGAGTTACATTGGACTCTATATGCGGTAGGCTTACACCATGCAACACTGGCTGTGACTGATCTATGATCAGTTTAAACGTTCAAACGTCACTCACTCAGACAACACCAGTAGTAGTTTTAGTTGTATTAGTAGTCGTCGTAGTTGTAGTAGCACCAGTAAAGACCAAAGAAATCCTCTCCAACTTTCCACATTGTTCCACCTAAGCACTTATAAGCATCTAATAATGTGGGTGGATGACTTATCAATGGAAACTCTTACAGCACAGTTTGTCCCATGACTCATAACGGTCACTTGGATCGAGCTCTTGCTGTCGGTGTCACTCTATTTGACAACTTAAGCCATGACAGGAAACATACAATTAGGTATCAAATTGAATTTCTTTCGGGTTTGGGGGACAAATAACTGATTGTATTCTGGGCTCCGAGCACTTTAGAACAAAAAATTTTTAAAAAATCTGGCAACTCAACAAGCAGACGGGTGGTGAGAAGGCTCGGCTCACAAATTCAGTGAGTCTCCGACTGAAAACATCTGTAGAATAATTGTGACAGCCTGGAGATAAATGTAGAATAGACACCGTCATAAATCATTTGAAAAAATGTAAACTTCAATAACAATTTGGGTTGGTGTGATATCAAAAGATGGATGCTTAACTTGCAACTCTCTCGGTATATCTGTGTTTTTAGCACAGTCTAACAATGTTGGGATACTGTAAGATACGATAAGATAAGATGAACTTTTACTAGTCCCACAATGGGGAAATTGCACATTACAGCAGCAGCAGGTCTGAGCGAGACAGAGGAATTTACAGAAACTTAAAAAAGATCAAGAATAAAATATACAATAAATAAATATAAGTGTTGATAATTACGATAATTAAGATGTCCTTGTGCTACCAGGAGCAGTGTCTGTTAGGCAGCCTCACAGCTGCAGGCAGGATGGACCTACGGTACCTTTCCTTCACACATTTGGGGTGAAGGAGCCTGCCGCTGAAGGAGCTCTCTGGTGCTCTCAGATGCACAAAAAAACATAGTCCTCATTTCTTGGGGAAGAGAAAGAAAAATCTGCGAAAATATATTCTGTGTATAAAATGAACGGGTCACAGTAAAAGTAATAGTAGCAGTCGGAGTAGTAGTAGTAGTAGAATGCTCACAATGTGGGTCAACGTGTCATAGTGGGCACTGGACCAGCTGAAAGAACCAGTTAATGGGAGCACTTGGCACAGCAGCTCGGCAGGGTTGTTCTCAAAGCGATGGAGCGAGCCCCGAGGCCGAGCTGACTCAACTGTCCGACACACACAGACACACACAGACACACACACACAAACAAATCCACATCGACAGACAGAAACAAATGCACACACAATGACACTCTCTCAACTATTCAACCACAAGCTAAAGTTGTGGAGGAAGGGAGGGGGAGAGAGGGAGAGGGGTGCCTCAGGGCCTGGATTTCAGCAATATCGACAACAAATACAACACAATATGCGGCACAAGACCTGGAAGCTTTTGATGCCCCAGTTGTAAAATAAAAAAAGACGACACAACCACACTTGGACGTACTAACAAAGGGTTGAATAAACAACGAATAAAAAAGGTCTCGAGGTGAGCTTATAGCACAACAATCACAGCATATAGAACCAGCAGCTACTTTGCCTCTTCTCCCCGACTGCCTCTTAAGCCCCACACCCTTCCGGGCAGGCCTTCTTTCGCTGCAGCAGACAGGAGAAGGAGCGCAGAGGAACTCATCTGTGATAAGGAATCATGTTGGCCCTTGAGTGCCCATAAAGTAATGTGATTACATGAGGGATTATCCCTGAGATGAGCTATTTGAATCATCTGGTGTGGTGACAACTTGCAAGTCAGCGAACCACAAAACGCAGAAGAAAATATTGGAGTTTTTCGCCCTTCGGTTGAGAAGTTCTTCATACTAACAAGAAAAATCGTCTGCTCCGTGGGCTGCTTTTTTGGTATCATCTAAAAGGCGCTCACGACATCCCTCTGACGGTTGTCTGTACTTTGTTTCTGGTCGTTCTATAAGAGTAAAGTGTTTGGCTTCGAAAAACTTGTAACCCAAAAAGAGTTGGTACCCTAAAAAATGCCCTCAGGCACACTTTTGAGTCTCCAAAATACTTACTTTTTAGTATCAAACACAGTGTTGCATTATGGCCCAGGAATAAAAAAAAAGTTCTCATACATATTTGCAGTTACATTGGGGGTGGGGGGGGGGGGGTACAGCAAGCATTAATGATGTCAACTGTTGAAAGTGGGAAATCACACCACACACCATCCTGGGTACCCCTCCTGTTCCTTCCCCACTGACGCCAAAGTCGCTCGTTTGATTTCCTGTCCCACGTCTCCCTCGCCGCTCACTGTGAGCCGCTCCCTTTTTCGCAGTTCTGAGCAGGAAAAAAAAAAAAAACCCAGAACCTCGCGTAGGTGACGGCTACTCCTCCCTGAAGCGGGCCCGAGCAGACGCGCAGCCTCCGCGCAAGACGAAGGAGGCTCGCCGCGCTGCGGAAAACCGCGCTCGAAGCGGTCCGACCCCTCGAGTGACCTCTGGCAGACCTGTGGCGTTTCGCTGCGGGGTTGTTTTCGCCTCCCATTTGAAGCCCGCCGCCCTGGACGAGGAGCAGGCTGGCTGGCTGGTGGGCAGGCAGGTTCACCTTGGGTGAAGCCAATAGACTCAAGAACCACAGAGTGCTATAAATACCCAACTTGTCAGTATCCCTAACAACCAGCAGCACCAGAACAGAGGCAACGGTTAAAACAGTGCTAGAATCTGCAGGGACCAAATTTTCGGCGTTTGCAATGAGCGACAGCTGGCTGTAGAGTTGTCACAGTACCACAATGAGTAACCACGATACTTTACCAAACAAAGTTTCACGGTTCCGGGTAATATCCCCATACCGCAGCCTTTTATTAATTATTATTATTATTTTATTATCATTATAGCTAAAAATACTTACTTACTTTTAATGTTGTTTGTTGCATAATAAACATGACATAGGTGAAGTAAAAATTAAACTGAAACAAATATTGTTATGAACAAAAGCCAAAATAGTTCCAAATGCGACTTTGAGGGGGTTTTTTTTGGGGGGGGGGTTTAATGGTGGTGCTGCTGACGCCGCTGCTACCGCAGCTTCTGCCATGCTGAGCATGTTGTATGCGTTTGTTATCTGAAGCTGTGCTGCTTGTGCACGGCAAGACGGCTTGTTTGTTTTTTGTCGAAATATTTATCGTAGTGGCGCTGACTTGATAGACTTCCTTCTTGCCAGTAAAAACATGCAAACAACCAATCAGCTTTCAATACAGGTGGGCCCAGTGTGCGGAAACAGCCCATCATATCCCCAGACGTCACTCGTAAGCCGCAAACAGCCAATCATTCAGCAGCTGTGGAGTTAGGTTGCAGTAATAGTCCCGTGGGTTGGTTGGTTGGGAGAAGCATGCAGTGAGAAGTCGGTGGGAGATGAAGGGATTTTACATTATAAACGTTAGTGAACACGTTTCCACTATACAACACGACGCATTCAGAAGCTTCCACTATTGATTTATTCAGGCATAAGCACAACTGAAACACGACAACGCGCTTTCCAACCGACACAAGACGGACACATAGAGTACCATCTCAACAGGGGGTGCCCGTCTCGGAGGCGGAGCCAGAACAGCAACGAAACTCGCGGTGGAAGAAGACCCAGTGCTTTTGGGTGACGACTTGTAATGAGTCATGCAGAGCCCAGCACTTTCGCTTTTGTCTCTTCATTATTTTCGGTTGTAACCCAACTTTTGCAAATCTTCAGTAAACACTGCTACATTTGGTTTTACTGTCTTCGCTCTCATTTTATTGACATCCGTTTGCTCTGAGGATCCCTCAACGAGAAAGAACCGCGGTGGTCCACGAAGAAGTTCTGCACGCCGGAGCTTTTGTTCCCGGCGAGCCAGAGTCCTAAATTTTTCCCTAACAGAGACTAGAGGCGGGCCGTGGCTGCTACTACTCAAACCGGGTCGTAGTAATCCACGGTAGTACCGTGTATAATTTCTAGTACAGTAGGAACCGTTATGATTTGGCACTGCGGTGTACCGTGGGTACCGTGTGTGCCGTGCAACTCTCGCTGGCTGGCGGGAGAGCAGGGAGGCAAACGAGGCACTGTAAAGCACTTGAGATAGGAGACGGATCCCACACACAGACAAACAGCCACAAGAGAAGCGATCACTTCACCACTGAGTACGAGACAGAGGCAGACACAGAGAGACAGAGGAGCGACAGTAAATGGGCCCCAAGCAGTGAGGAGTGGTACGACTCTCCCCCGCATTCGAGTGCTCTACAAAGCCAATCTTGTCCGCGCGGCGGACTACTTGTCGTCCTCTCGACGCGGTGCACGAGCACAGTATTGGACGCCGCTGACGGACAGATGCCGCATGTTCCGCGTGCACCGTGGCGGTTCGAACACTTGCCGGCAGTTTGGTCGCTCTGGTGGCGGCTCTAAAAATAGCCTTTGATGACAGATGTGTCCGTCACACAGGAGAGGCTCGCCTTTTGTGCGGCCACTTGTAATTAGGCGCTGACTGTTAAAAACTGTGTCATGGATGAACAATCAGTCTCCCACTGAAGCAACATGAACTTGACTGTAACTTTGTGACTATTTCCTGGTTAAAGGCCCAATTCCAATTCTCTTGCGAAATCCTCAACCTTAGCCCTCAACCTTAATCCTCAACCTTAACCCTCAACCCTCAACCTTAACCCTCAATCTTTAACCTCAAAACCAAGTGTTAACAGCTCGAAACGAGATACTTCCTCAGTCTGTAGGGGACAGCATTACGCCAAAGCGGTGTTGAATCTATCAAGTCAGAAGGGAAGAAGCCGTAGCATCAGCCATGGTGCAGCTCAGGCTGAAGAACCGGTGTCTACAAGTGGGCAAGTAAGAAACCAATCCAAGGCCCAATTCCAATTCTCTTACTTTATCCTCAACCCTTAATCTTTACCCTCAAATCCAAGCGTTAACTGCAAGAAACGGGACACTCCTTAAATGCAGATACTTCCTCAGTCGATAGGGGGCAGCATTGCGCCAAAGCGGCATTAAGTCTGGCAAGTCAGAAGATAAGAAGTCATAGCTGGAGCAACAATAGCAATTACAGTACCGCTGCAGGCCGCTACAGACAAAAGATGATGAAATAAAAATAAAACTTTAGCAACAATGAGGTAACTAATCGGTAACATGGGCCTAAACTAAGAGAATACACAGTTTCTTAATATTTATATCTCTATTAATAAAGAAAACACATTTGTAGCTTGCCGTTTTGTTTGAACTGTAAATAATGCAATGCATTCTGGGTAACCCTTACATGTAAGGTAGGTGCCCGACACTCCTCTGTGTAAAGGAACGTAACGGCCGTTGGTTCCTTAAAAATCGCTCCTCAACTTAACCTCCTAAGAATTGGGAGAGCACTTGCACCTCGCGGGACCGCACCTTTTGAGGAACGAGGGTTAAGGCTGACAATTAAGGAAGGAATTGGAACGCACCCAAAAACAATGACCAGTTCAAACTTAAGCTTGCTGTTCACTTTGTTGTTGTTGTGTTTCTTTAAATAAATACATCCCATTGTTTCACAGAGGATCTGAATGCAATAACAAGTTTAACGTTCAAAATTTGTCTCCCAATTTTTTTCCTCCATTAAAAACTTCAAGCATCACCACATTCAGATCTACACATTTATAGCTGTGGAAAGTGTTGATTTATCGCTTCGGGGTCGGGTACGTTGTGGCGTCGGATGGTTTTTCGTTGAGATCACATCAAAAAACAGCTGCGAGATTTTAATTTTCAGCCGTGGAATGGCATCGCTCCACATGAAACGGCATGTCGGGGCAAGACGTTAAACCGAGAGAGACTGAGAGAAGCGAGATCTGAGAGTTGAAATGAAAGCAGGACCGAGACCACAGCGGCTTTATTGGTCGGGATTACTGCCGATTGAGCCAAAACAGACCCTAAAATTAAAAAAAACAAAAAAACAAAACTAAATTAGGTGAGACCTCTGACTGATTCCAATGTAAAAGATCTAGGTTTGATGGCATCCCAGTAATGAAACAAGTCAAGTCTATTTCTTTGCCTGATTTTTGAGGAATGTGACCCGATTAAAAGCTAAAGGGCTTCTTTCTAAATCAAACAATTGCATAATAAATGCAGCCATCACCTTTGAACACTCCAAAGACGAGGCACGGCGCTGCATTTTAGAGAGGTTTGTGTGAACGTGTTTGACCACGAAGAATGCACTGGTACACAGGCACGCCTATGAGCAGCACTGTCCCACAGCAAATTCGAAGACACCAGTGGGGACATTTGACATCTGTGTTCAGGTCGATGTTATGTCCACAAGAACAAACAAGTGCTGCCTCGTTCAGCCAGTTCTGTTTTTGGATGAAACGAAGCGGATTGCTCTTGTGTCATACAGACAGTTTTTACAGAGCACACATCATAAGCGAATGTGTAACAAACTTCGGAGAAGGGCAAGAAAAAAAAAATGAGCAGAGAAGTTAAAGAGGCAAAACGGAGTTTTCTAATAACACTGCCACCTGTGGTCAAAACACAGAACTGCAGCACTCTTCCACTCGTGCGAGCACGCTTCAGAACGGAAATAATCCCCCCCACGAAGACGATGTTGATTCACGAGAGCGATGCTCACAGAGGTAAGAAAATTGTCACTAAACGTGACAATTTCTGAACGCACCCATGATCACTTCGAAACATAAATGCTCTGGCTTGCTGGCTTTTGTTTTAGGTGAGCATGCCATCGCCAACCCTAAAACAACAGGTGTCAAACTCCGGTCCTGGAGGGCCGGCTTCCCACGACTTTTCTGTGCTTCCCTGCTCTAACACACCTGAATCGATTCCGTGATCGTTCGCACGTTTCAGCTGAGCGCGACGACGACACACTGATTTTAAGCAGGTGTGTTGGAGCAGGGAGACGTCCAAAACTTTTAGGATGCTGGCCCTCCAGGACCGGAGTCCGACACCCTGCCCTGCCACACTGCCCTTGAGCAGTGGTGTCAAACTCCGGTCCTGGAGGGCCGCAGTCCTGCATGTTTTCAATGTGTTCCCGTGCCAACACACCTGAATCTCGTTGGCATCATCACACAGCTCTGCAGCAGGAGCCTGATAACGAGCAGCTGATTGCAAACAGGTATGGTGAGGCTGGGACACGTTGAAAAAATGCAGGACTGCGGCCCTCCAGGACCGGAGTTTGACACCCCTGAACTAAAAGAATGTACTGATAGACATACAACAAGGCCATTTTAAATGGTTGGTGGTATCTTTTCTTACCATTTCAGGCCTTATTTTTTTTAACGGCACTCGACAAGGTTTTTTTTTACTTTCTTCGCCTTACGTGGAGTTGCCATTGGTGTCCGAGTTGAACTGGATGGTCGCTTCCGAGCATCCACAAAATCCATATTCGATATAGCGCTACGCTGGACCAGCTGGACCTATTTAACATGAACGCGTTTGACGTCACATCGCAGTACATGATAGAAAACAGGCTCCAGGCTTATAGATGTATTGGTGCTGAACTACTGAGGTGTCAGTCTGCTCATCAAACGATGCTTCAGTCGTAAAGAGTCAAATAAAAAGGCCATGCTAAAGATATTTTTCAGTAAAAACTTACAAAATGTCTCATTTTATTTCAGGGTTGTGGGACCCAAATCCGTTAAATGCGGCCAAGTTCGAACAAGGGAAAGAAAAAAGAAACGCATCTACATCAGAAAATATCATCTTGCTGACGTTCATTGATCTGTAGGTGTCTGATGTTCCTCTGAATGCAAACTCACGGCGGTACTGAGTACTTGTTTACATTTCTTAGCCCACGAGCCGTCAGACCCCCGGTTGTGACTGTGAAGCGGGGGTCCTTTCAAAACCCGGCCTGACACCTGAACTGAAGTCGTCCACTGCTGGAGAGCAAACCACCTGGACGATGTCCCGCAGCCGCAACAGCTGCTGGCTTTTGGCCGCGTCTGAGACGCTCCATTCTTAATTTTTTTGACTGTCGATCGCGAGTGTCTCAGTCACGCTGGCGTCCGGACAGCCACGTCTTGCGCTCGCCTTCCACGGAAAACGTGAGCTGCCATTGGAGAACTGAAGAATCTGCGTTCGCCGTGCGAACAATGAAAGGTCTGTGCCTCTGCTTAAAACGACGCCTGCGCCCACTGTAAATGTTCTAAGCGTGTTCTCGTTTGACCTAATTTTGTGAGATAAGGATGTAAGAACAAAGCTTTGTTTATTCAGTTTTTTTCCCTGCCATATAGGCTATATTAGGAAAAAATGTTTGTGTCTTTAGACCAAACTTGTCAGAGCAATTTCCTTTTTCTCAGAAAAGTCAGAATGATTTCAAAAGTCCAGTCTTTTTTTTTTACTTTTTTGTAAAAGTCGCTCGTTAAGAAGCATATCCACTAATTCAAATTGCATGAAAAGGAACATCCACGAAGAAGTGGGTCATTGAGCGCTGACACAATCAAAACACAACGTCTGCGCTCAGCCCAGAGGGCCACAGGCTCACTTAGTCCATGACTGAGTAAACTCTGTGTATGCGTCTGCAATAAAGTATGTCACTTACTGTTTGGGTACAAGACAAGAGGCATCAAACCACCGAGTCATGAATATACACGTGCCCAAACATTCACATATGCGCACGCCACATCTGCCCCGACAACAAGGGCGACCCGTCTGCCAGCAATGTCGACTCTTCGCCATCCGTTCCCGATTTAGACTGGCGCCGGAAACTGGAGGGCCACAGCGGGGGCATCCCCTCCATTGTGCGTCAACTCCCTGACCCGGTGATTGCCACCCCGGAGTCCCGACGGTTTGACGCGCTCGACCGAAGCACGCCCGTCGCCGAGCTTGGACGACTCGGCGTGAAATTCCTCCAACTGGATCTCCAGCAGCACACGTGAGGCCGCGCCTTTCTGTGGCTCAAGTCGATTCGCGCGGACGTTTTTTGAGGAAGCAGCGTGCTGACGTGTATGACATTCATGGGGAAGATGAAAACTTTTTGCCCTCTGAATGGCCAGAACTGGGGAACAAGAAGTTGACTGGTAACAGCGGCCGGCGCCCATGCCGTTATCCACTTCCTGCTTTTTGCTGAGGTCAAGGATGATCTGCTTTCCTTTCACACAGTAAAACGCCAACATCTTCAAGAAACAAACAAACTTCAGTGGACCAAACACTGGTGGGATAAGAGTTGCACAGTACAACGCGGTGCCAAATCATAACGGTTCCTACGATACTACAATTTATACACGACAATACTACCATGGATTACTTCGACCCGGTGCCGGTAGTAGCGCCCGCGGCCCGCCTCTACTCTCCCACCGGCTTCTCCCAGTCCACCAACCCACACGGCTAATACTGCTACCTAACTACACGGCTGCTGAATGATTGGCTGTTCACGGCTTACTAGTGACGTCTGGGGATATGATAGGCTGTTTCCGCACACTGGGCCCGCCTGTATTTAAAGCTGATTGGCTGTTTGCGTGTTTTTCCCGGCAAGAAGGAAGTCTATCAAGTCAGCGGTATGGTACGATAAATAGTTTGGCAAATAAACAAACAAGCTGTCTCGCCGTGCACAAGCAGCACAGCTTCAGATAACAAACGCATACAACACGCTCGACACGGCAGAAGCATCGGGCACGAGTGGTGACTCGAGCTGACAGCGGCACCACAATAAAAAAAACAACCAAAAACTCCAAAAGTCGCATTTGGAACTATTTTGGCTTTTGTTCATAATATGCAACAAAGTTATAAGTCACTGATAGGTATTTATAACTTTAACAATAATAATAATAATAAAATAATAACAATAACAATAAACAACAACAACAACAACAAGAATAATAATAATGAAAAAAGGCAGCGGCATCGTGATACTACCTGGAACCGCGATATTTTGGTATAGTATCGTGGTTGCTCATTTTGGTATCGTGACAACTCTATGTTGGAGTGAAATCTCTGACAACATGCTAAAAAAAGAAACTAACATCCTATCTGTACCGCTGTTCAGTTCAACTGTTATGAATGCATTACTCACTGTACCAATCCCTGCTGACGGTCATCGCGGCCACAGAAGCTGGGCAGGTCAGCACACGGACAAGACCCACACACACACACACGCCCATACAAAGCCTGACTCCGAATGCTTGTTGGGTTGAAACACACAGATTTATTAGGCCCAGCGCACCACAGACTGCGTGTTTTCAAAACAAGGCATTATAGAGCTCGGCGCTGTGTAATTACACAATGATGGACTCAACTACCTTAATTACGGAGCCTCTCTATGTGCTTGCAGCACACCAGGGTGGATCGGCTTGCGCAGCTCGGTGGGAGAAGCGCAAGCTCCAAACGCACTCTTCATAAATCAAGCTGTGTTAACCCAACATGTGGGTCGACAAACCCTCAACTGTCACAGTGAAGCGGAGGAAAGGCAGCTGGGACTTTGGGTGCCACGATTCGCGCTGAACCGAGCCGCCGTGTAACGGGATCGGACCTTTCGGCCTCCAGGTGCGCTTTGAGATCCTTGTCCAACAAGGCAGGGGTTAGAGGGGCTACACCCCCCCCCCCCCCGCCTCCCGCAAATTCGATGGAAGGCCGCGGCCCCTGTGGGGCGGCCCGCTCGGGCTGGGTCCGCCCAAAAGGCAGCAGCCCGGGTAAATGAGCACCTTCTGTAAAGCCGCACGACGCAAAAAGCACAACGAGGAATGTCCCCGGCGCTTCGTTCCTGCCAGCGAGCTCCGCTTCACATGAAAGCTCTGAAAACCGGCGACGGCAGTGACAAAAGAAGCCCACGCTGCCCCCCAGAAAAACAAACATGCGTTCGCTCTGCACAGAGCTGTTGAATAAATGCATTTCAGGAAACTTCTGCGAGCAGTTACTCCAGAAACAGTGCAAGTGAAACAGAACAATGTTTTGGACCCCCCTCCTTTCCCCCCCTTTTCCTCCAAGTGTCTTCATTTGCATTTCAATACATGCATGTTTATTGGAGCAAAAGCAGCATATCAAACCACTAGATCCAGTCTTTTCCCCATTACTCTCTCCAGTGACCTTGTTCACATGACAGCCAGAAAAGTGAGATTCATGAAAACAGAGTGAGTGTAGCACTGATCCTAAATCTGCACACACCAGTCGCTGTTGTGTGTGTATATATCTGGTTGTCTTTACCTGTGTCCTCGTCCACGTCCCCGTGCAGAGAGGAGTCGGTGTCCTCGGAGGAGGCATGGCTCCTCCAGCTTATATTGCCCATCCGAGAGCTCTGGGGGTCTCACGGCATCTAACCCGTGCGATTCCGACGGTCACACCGAGCCTGCCCCCCCCTTTGGTCAGGCGGGCATGTCTCGCAACTATCGCTCAACAGCGCTGCTGAGAATTAGTCAGAAACGAGGCGGCCCTCATGACATGTCCGCAAATAGCACCGACACGAGTCGAGAGGAATTAAAAGAGAGGGGAAAAAAAAAAAAAGCAGCGTTGTGTTCCCAAAATAGGATGAAATTGTTTATTTAAAAAGCAGAATCACACACACACTCACTGGGCAGGCCAGCTGAAACGAGTGATCCCGGGGGACGGGTCCGAACCACGGGTAACCAGTCACGACGTCCCCGACATTCAGAGGGGGAGAGAGCGGCCCACTTGCGGGGAACAAACAACCTGCTCGCTGGCATGTAGGCCGATGCGCAGCAGTGAGTTCGCGCCACGCATCCTCTTTAGAGCCCGTCAGACCCCGATGAACGTGGAGGACAATGCGGCCCGCGAATGGAGGGCGTATTCAATGACATCCTCGGGCTTCAAAAACTTGTTTCGATGGCGTCTCGGGACGACGTTGCTGAAGATGCCGAGATGCTTCCGAAACATTCGCGTTACAAAAGTCTCCTCGACTACTTCCGTCCAATCGTTATCCAACTTGTAATCCATCCAAGTCTCTACCTGACTCTCTCGCCCTCTCTCTCTCTCTCTCTCTCTCTCTCTCCCTCTCTCTCTCTGTGTGCAAGACCCAATTCCCTCTCGTTTGCTTCCCTCTCCAAGCTACTTTACCCCCCTCCCTCTTTTTGCTTTCCCATGCACAGCTCTCTCACACACACACACCCAAAAACAAGATGAAAATCTAATTACAACACAGCTAAACCTATATGGGAACACCAAGCCTCTCATTCTGTGGTAGAGGGAGGGTGAAACGCTTGCTGCCTTCAGACCTCAAAATTGCAGCGTGTCAAACCGAGGCTCGTCGCTCGCTCTGTGCAACAGTGGGATCACTCATCAGCGATGTGGGCAGACCTAATTGTCCGGGGGGGAAGCCTTTTGTAATCAGGATGACTTTAGCTCCTTGCTCTGAGTTTTTTTTGGGTGACTGAAGCATGCAGGCCTCACTATTTCTGGGGTGGGGTGGGGTGGGGGTTCTGGTCTGGAGCGACGCAGCAACTCCTCGGCAGAGCACTCGAAATGACTCGCGCCTCAGTGTTAATTCTTGGAATGCTTGAGAATAAACTCTTAGCGTTACAGCTCGACCCTGCCAAAGGCAAACACAAAGAGCCACACTATGTAAAACAAAAGGGGGGGAGGGGGGAGTCTAAAATAAGGGACTGATGGATCACTTCCGCTGTGGTCAGCTATTACAATGGACTGTCCAGCAAGAGACGAGTGTCCACATTTGAAAAAAAAACAAAACACTCTGCTGCTCCCACGCCTTTGATACCAACACAGTCATGCTGAAGTCTGTTGTCTCACAACCCCTGTCTGTGAGATTAGTCATAAATATTGCAACTGAAAAGCGCACAATGGAACAGCATTATTGTGAAGTCTCAGTCAAGGCTTGTGTCTTTAAAGTGGGGGGGGGGGGACCTGTTGGACCAATGACAAAGAAACAACACTCGAAAGACTTTTTTAAAAATGCAACAATTAATTACATTCCTGTTTTCACCACAATCCTCAGCTGACAACTCCTCAACAAACCGTGACGACTTAAAACAGAACTGCTCATGCTCTCAAACCTCTGACTTTTGTGGTGCTTTGTTTGATTTCTGTGGCAATGAGCTTCATCCATTCAGCGAGCTTTCGCATCAGCCATGCTTCAGCTCAGGCCGAAGGACCGCTATCCACAAGTGGGCAAGTAAGAAACTGATCCAAGGCCCAATTCCAATTCTCTTACTTTACCCTCAAAACCAAGCGTCAACGGCAAGAAACGGGACACTCCTTAAGTGCAGATACTTCCTCAGTCGATATGGGGCAACATTACGCAAAAGCGGTGTTGAGTCTATCAAGTCAGAAGGGAAGAAGCAGTAGCTGTAGCAACTATAGCAACAGTACTGCTGCAGGCAGCTATTGACAAAAGATCGTAAAATAAAAATAAAACTTAAGCAACAATGAGGTAACTAATCCATGACATGGGGTTAAACTAAGAGAATACCATGTTTTTCATCATATTTATATCTCTATTAACAAAGAAAATACATTTGTAGCTCGTCATTTCGTTTTAACTGTAAATACCACAATGCATTCTGGGTAAGCCTTACTTTTAAGGTAGGTGCCCAACACTCCTTCAGTTTTAACGGCCGTTTGGTTCCTTAAACTCGCTCCTCAACTGAACCTCCTAAGAATTGGGACAGCACTTGCACCTCGCGGGAGCGCGCATTTTGAGGAACGAGGGTTAAGGTTGAGGGTTGAGGAAGAAATTGGAACGCACCCCAAGTCTTTCTCGATAGGCCTGTATTTAACATTATACACAAGTGTGAACGCCAAGACGCTGCCAAACATCCTCACACTCGGGCTCCTCGGTTCTCGTCATCGCGCGGTACCCCGGACAACCGTATTTATCCGGCTCGATCTCGACCGAAAACAGTTCAGCACACAAATGTGCCGAGGCAACAAACACAAAATGCCAAAAACGTTTGCAGCCTTCTCCACCCAATCCATTTTCCCCTGCGGAAAACACAGAGGTGCGAGTTGGGCTGCCGTCGGCTTCTGGGAGACACCAGCAGACGGCGAATCTGTTTGTGGAGAACAACTTGGGGCTGCCTGAGTGATGCAGTCATGCAGGTTGCGTGTGCAGAGAAGTGTTCGAAGACAAATGGAAACTATTCCCCCCCCCAAAAAAAATGTGACACACTAACACAGCACCACACGACAGGTTGCCTCAACAGGCTGTGCTGTGCCCCTCCGGGTCGCCTTCTTCTCCCTCCCCAGCGAGGGCCAGGTTGGTGACCGGAGGGCCCTGTATCCATGGGGAGCAGCCTGCGACTCTGGAGCCACTGGTCCTCCTGCCAGAGCTTATAGTCTATGTGTGATGCTATGCTCTGCTATGCTCAGGCTGTGTGCTATGCTGACTGCAGATAGTACAGGAAAGATGATGGATGTGGTCATTTTAACCAGCACAATGCAGACCACTTAAGGAACACATGAGGGTGTATTTTTTTTTAGACTTTAAACAGGAAGTCAGACTGAAAGTTAGCTGTCTGCCAAGCAACTTCTTTCTGACACAACTTCCTGTGTCTGCTTCAAAGGAGGGGGGAAAAAAGTTTTCCTTTCAAAACAAAAGTCCTCCTTCATGGTTTCGTCACATGGGCTTTGAATTTAGACTACTTTCACTTCGTTATGCTTTCTAAGTAGTGATACGTCTTCTTTTAAACTGTGTTGCGAACCAAATGCGCTGCACTGCCGCCAACTGAGAGACCAAAAGGTTCCATGTACAAAAGTAGCCATCGGTCACACTCGTAACTATGTTGCACAAAGAGGAGACGGTTGCAAGTATTTCACACCTTGTATGCAGAGAAAAACCCAATTCCAACACAGAATTGAAAAAGGCTGTCTCATACGTAACGTGCTTTTCTCACAACAGCAGTCATCCCCCCCCCTCCGGCAGGGAACTTCTATCCAACATAACGTCTTTCTATGGAACTTATGGTTGAAAGTTTGGCTCTCTTGAGCGGTCGAATGTGAAATTGGAGTTCGATAAACTCAAGTTCAGCCTGAATTCTGGAGGATGTTTTTTGTAGTTCAGCTGTTCGCGTCAACCCCATTCTTTCTCTACTCCTCTCAGACATTTGCATACGGATTATTCCGTCGCTACAGTTTTCTAAAGGAGTCGGATGAATATCTTTTTAAAATAGTACAAAGCCCCCTCTGAGTGGAGTCGTCGCTCTGGCTCTCTGATCTGCTTCCTGCTGCCTAAAAACCTCTATCTCAGCCTAGAACACCATACTCATACTTCTACATTGTTTAATGGGTTTTTTTGGGGGTGGGGTACTTAGGTCAGTGGTGCCAACTTTTCTTTCTTAGCTGTACAGCTCCTGGGCCTGGAAGTGTTGGTAGGAGTGGGTGGGTGAGCTGTCTGTACTTGTGCCAGATTATTTATGTCGTTTGTTTTGGATGCATCTAATGGTTTTGTGTCACATTGGAGATGAGGCGCCGATGGACTGGTGACCTGTCCAGACTCGACGCTGCCTCAGCACATGGTCAGCTAGAACTGGCTACAGATTCATACAACCGAAGGTGGATGAAGAAAAGGTGAGGCAAGAGGGAAGGGAGATTGTTTGGGAAGCTTAAATTCAGAGAACAATTTGGCAATCGGTGAAACAAATGGTGCTTTTCCATTAAAGGCTCCTCCGTCTCACTCCACGGTGGAGCACCACCGTGGTCAGTTCATTCCCCATTACAATCGTCACATACAGTCTGCGGCCATGTTGGCATTGCATCGACCGAAACGGAAGAATACCCTGTTCTGTTGGTTCGTGGGTCGCTGTCTCAACCTGTCAACGGAGAGTCAGCCGACTGACTGTAGTTCGCGGACGCCACGTCCTCAGCCTTGAGCAGGTCCTAAGAAAGCAACCAGGGACAAATCCTTCCACCTCCAGGAGAGGCTCAGAAAACCGTGTCAAGTCGAGCCGAGTAAGGCCGAGGAACGCGCTGGAAAAGTGCCTGGAGACATACCAGAGTAAAGCTTCCAGCTAAAAATGGTCATGAGCCACTGTTGTAGGCCACAATGCACGAGTGCTATGATGTTGGTGAGTTTCCAGCTGTTAAAGCAGCGGCTACAAACTCGGACGCGGCAGCTCCGGATACGAACGTGTCACACAGATGGACCTCTGGGCTGTGACCATATGTAGTCATCTGTCTGCAAGACACGAAAGAAATTGGAAACTTTTACGACTGCGAAGAATGACCGAGCTGCTGGAGGATGACACTCCCTCCCCTGCCTGACAGTGGGGGTGGGGGTGGGGGGGGGGTCGCTGTGTGTATGTGTCCTTTCACTTCGGACCAGCGCCGAGCGGGAGTGTCCGGAGAGCGGAGCGGGGGAGAGACAGCTGGCGGAGCGGGGAGACAAGTGTCGCTGGCGGGTATAAAGTTTCCTTCCAAAGAGACAGAACCACCCCCCCCCCCCACCTCGCTTTTTTTTCCTGTGGTCTCCCCGTTTGCTCTGCAGCGTTTCCTCCCCATGTAAAGGCTGCTAACCAGGCTGCGCTCGCACGCGCCAAACACTCACACACGTTCGGGCTAAAAGCATCGGGGAAAAAACACCACGCTGATAAAAACACAACACAACACGCACACGGCAGTCTTTGGGCGTGAACGTGATTCAACTCCAGTCGGCAACGACGCCGCTAGCGGCGTTAGCCACGGGAGAGCTAGCCTTTAGCTGCAGCTAGCTTCCCCCCCCCCACTCTCTCTCAACAAAACCATCCTAAAAATGTTGCAATCGGCCGGCTACAAAGCAGGAAATGATAGAGAGGAAGCATAGGCGGAACCGTGCGTATGCCGAGTTATTGTTTTGCGGTGGTTAAAATGGCCATAGGTTTTGCTGGACGCCAGCAGTCGATTTTCAGACGATCAGAGCCGGGGTCTGTCCACGGTGGCTTTTGGCTGAGTTAAGGGTGGAATACCGGTGGAGCAGCGCGGTGGCTTGGGCACGTTTAAATGGCATTTTGCAGCCCAGCTTCCCCCCGGTGCCTGTCTGGCTACGCTGTCTGAGGAACAGCGACGTTAATTATCGAGCTAACTATTGAGATAAGCAGTCGTCTCTCGCAGACACGCGGTACAAACGGGTACCGAGAGGCGGTTTGCTTGGGAGAACAAGAGCAGCTCGTTTCAGCGACGCTTTATTTTAACAGGACAGCCGAGAGAGGGGAGAAAAAGAACTATCCGCGAGGCCCTAATAAAGCCAGCATTCACACTGATCACATCCATCCAGCGGTACCCAGAGCCCCGTCAGGGCGGGCGAACGGCTCCGCGGAGCCCGCTTTTCGAAGCCCGCATACCGCGCGAGAAATACCGTTATACGGTGTCCCGACGCGGAGCGGTGCGGTGGCGTCTCAGCCCAGCAGCGCTTACCTTGCTTGCTCTCTATTTTTCTCGACATTTTTCGCGGCCGGCAGCGGTGATCCCACGAGCAGTTCAACAAAACCGTAGCCACAGACGAGCCTTCGCCGCGCGTCTCCTCCGGATTATTCCCTCATTTTCGATGTGCTGTTGTGTCCTCGAGATGATTCCGCCGGGGTACGCGCCATATATTCACGGGCTACACACATTGGTACGGTCAAAAACTGTTCCAGTCCGTCTCCGGGTGTGTTTTTTTTTCACTGGCTACAATACACACGGCACTGTCACGTTAAAGCCTCGAACCAAGACTCGGGCAGAGCACCCCAATTCAGTGTAACAGCGCCCCCGTGTGGGAGGAATTAGCCTAATTCATCCGTCAACAAGGGGATGGGCGTGTTACAATTTCAAATCAGTGAGTTGCAGGAAGGCAGACTGTAAGATTGTTGTTTACAACAGTGCGAGGCATTGGCAGCACGATGAAGGATTCCCCAAGTTTTTCTTAGCTGTGAACTCTCAAGCATGTTTATAAACTTGACTTTTCCGGTCGTATTGGTAAAATGCACTGTGATATTGCATCAACTATTAAAATCTATCTATCTATCTATCTATCTATCTATCTATCTATCTATCTATCTATCTATCTATCTATCTATCTATACCCATACATTAAATCATTAAATATTATGGGACATGAATCTGCTCTCAGTCTTCCATCCATCAGTGTGTGCATTATTCTATTGAACTGCAGTTGCACTGTAGAGTATTCAATTGTAGTTTACTGCATGAGGTGGTCCCACTTCCTGCTCTGATCATCATCCAGACAAAGTAGTTTCTAACCGGTGGTCCGGGGCATCACCAGCAGGACTGCAGCTTTACAGTTGGCTCTCCAGCCATCCAAATTAGAATCCGATGTGTGTGTGTGTGTGTGTGTGTGTGTGTGTGTGTGTGTGTGTGTGTGTGTGTGTGTGTGTGTAAGCTTATTGCTCCCACTAATGTGTTATTATTTTTCATTAAGTTTCTGATCTCAATAATGTCAGCAAGATGTTTAACTAAAACTGCCTATTGAGAAACATAACAGTGCAGCTCCATCTTCGCCCTCTTCAACAAATGGGCTGTTAATTCGGCGAATGAAACAAGTACAGTATGTAAAGCTTGGATGGGGTGGGTGATAGGGGGTCTGTAATAATGAAGCCAGACAATGGAGAAACAGCACGTCTGCACAGGACAGACCTCCACGATCTCTCTTAACACATGGTTGGTGGAAGCGGAGCAGTCCGGGGGACAAAGTTACAGACTGAAGGATCCGCACGGTGTCATTCCTGCCTGCTAAGAAGCTTCAGGTCATTTTGCTCCAAACGAACACTCACTTTGAACGTGACTCACGCACCGTACCCACGCTCAGACAGTAGTGTTTTGGCTCGCACAGCTCCCAAGATATACGGCCTTCGCGTTGCATCTGTTTCTTCCTTTGTTGCACTATCAAGGCCCGTCTCCTTCCGAGCACCTGTTTTATGACCCAACACAAGGCTGGCTTCATGCCGGGAAGAATTCTCAAGGCTTTCCAAGCCGTTCCTCTCTCATCATACAGAAAAAAATATAGAATAGAATATATCTTTATTGTTCCCCTATTGGGGGAAATTTGTTTGCCACAACAGCATACAAAAAATACACACACAGTAAGTATTATAGGAATAATTCAGGAATAAAAGCAGAATTTAATAAATAAATAAATAAATAAAAATGAAATGGAAAAAATAAAATAAATATGTACAAAAATAACAAATTATAGACTCTTGAAAGAAAGACCCTTCCTTGAGCTACCACTTTACCATGGTGGAGGGGTCTGCGTGCTTGAATGACCCTGAGAGCTATATTGTCAGGGGCTTTTTGCCCCCGGTAGGGTTTCCCAAGACAAACAAGTCTCAGGTGACAGGTCGGACGAACGGTGGCTCACACGCTCCTCATGAAGAAGGATATCCAAAGGAAGCGCACGTCCCCTATATCAGCGTCACCGGGGCAGAGCCTGAATGGACGCGAGCCTGCCTTCCTGTCGGCTCATCACTCACAGGAAGGGGTCATAGGGAGCCGGTGCATTGTGGTTTGGGTGGCAGATGAAGGCACCCAATCCTCGAACAGAGCCTCTGGCTATAGGGACATGGAATGTCACCTCTCTGGGGGGGAGGGGGGGGGCAGGCTGCTGTGGGAGGCAGAGCGCTACCGGCTCGAGATAGTAGGCCTCACCTCCATGCACAGTCGGGGCTCTGGAACCCAACCCCTTCTACTCGAGAGTTGCCCGTTGACTCAGAGTTGGACTCAGTCATCACCCAAGCTGAAGTCAATGAGGTGGTTTGCAAGTTCCTCCTGACAAACCTCTGGGGTAGGATCAGATCCGCCCTGAGTACCTCAAGCCTCTGGAGTTGACCAGGCTGTCATGGCTGACACGTCTCTGTTGCACCGCGTGGCAGTCGGGGACAGTACCGTGGGACTGGCAGACCGGGGTGATGGTACCCCTTAACAAGAAAGGGGACCGGAGGGCGTGCTCCAACTACAGGGGGATCACACTCCTCAGCCTCCCTGGAAAAGTCAATCCCAGGGTACTGTCGAGGAGGATTTGGCCAGTAGTCGAACTTCAAATACAGGAGGAACAATGTGGGTTCTATCCTGGTTGCGGGATGGATGGATGGATGGATGGATGGATGAAAGAAAGAAATGCAACATTTAAACGAACAGGGGAGGAGTGATCATTCCCAGCGCACACACACACACACACACACACACACACACACACACACACACACACACACACACACACTACACTGTCTCTGCGGCGGGGCCTTCATGAGTCCATTTTGAGCTGGAATAGGAGTACAGAGCCCCCTAGTGGTACGACCGAAGAACATACGGAGATGCAGCCTTCAGATCCCCATGAAGCAGCCACCCTGCTTTCACCACTTGCTTGTATGACAGGAAGCTGTGAAAGAAAGAGGGCAGAATGACTTCCAGTTTAACCCCGATTCCAGCAGCGCTGACTCAGCCCCCCCCTCGTCTACTTACTGCTGCACATCATCCCGCCCATTAAGGGCCAAGTATCTATAATATGTCTCTGGCAAATCAAGACGAAGCGAGCGTGCCATGTCATCTTGTAATGAATAATTGATCTGACTGACAGAATGATCTACATTCTCTGAGTGATCTGGGTCAGTTTATGCCTGAGAAGCACGCGTGAAAGGGGGGGGGGCATGTATGAAAACACTGAGATAAGGACTTCCTTGTGTATTTGGACGCCTCTTTCAAGCATTGTGCGGATCACGTCGCCCCGTCGACTGCATTTAATCAGCGATCAAACCGAGGCCTCCGGTGTCAGGGATTCATATTTGCACCGGCTGTCATTATGCCTGCACCCTTGCACTCCTGCTTGCACAGCAGAAACCACACCCACTAAGCAAAGTGCAAAGTGCTCGCCGTGTGCGCAGTGCTGGGGAGAGGCGCGGAGGGCGTGCGAGGAGGAGG
>JASSRZ010015117.1:0-26172 GCA_032164315.1 Malacoctenus gilli | reverse complement strand
ATCTATCTATCTATCTATCTATCTATCTATCTATCTATCTATCTATCTATCTATCTATCTATCTATCTATCTATCTGATCCCTCCATTGACATGTCCTTCGATTTATTCAGCCCTCCATTTACTTCAGTCACTGTCAGGCTATGTCTCATTTATTCATCTGCTGACCACTCCATCCATCCATCCATCCATCTACAATACACCTTCATTTTTCCATCAGTCCGTCTACCATTCTGTTCATTTGTTCCCGTCGACATTGCTGGCTTTTCTTCTTGCTCACACTTCTTGATCCGTCTCAGTCCTCCAGGGGACGGCTGCTCCCCTCCAAACCTCTCTCTGTCTCCTGTTCCTGATTATTTCCACAATTATCCAAGTCAACCCCCCCCCCCCCCCGTGTAATCAGCCAGCAACACACAGTGGTTGGGAGCCATTTTGGTTGAAGGGTGCAAGGGCTCTGCAATTATGGTGGTGGTGGGGGGGCGGGGCGGGAGGAGCCGGTGCTGGAGGCGGTTGGCCAGCAGCCGGTTGGTGAAGCTTTGTACTCTGTTTCTACGCAGCTGCCTGCTGCTCCAAGAACGACTCGATGTCCTGAAGTGAAGAACAGAGAGCAGAGATATTTTTGACCTACTTTCGATTCAAGTCGGTGTTGCAAGTATGCTGAAAAAAACAACAACAAAAAAAGCCCCAACAAAAGTCGGTTGTTTCCAATGCAAATGTGGTTGGACCAAGAAATATCTGCACTCCTCATAAAACCTGAATTATATTGGTTAAACTAATTGCTTCGCACCGCAGCGATAAAAGCTACAAGTTAGGTGTTTTTTCGAGCGTGCACGTTTACTGAGGCCAAAATCGTTTGAGGAAACAACAGTCGCTGATTTTCCGGCGAGGCTTCAAGCATGAACTGCTTTTGAATTGGCATTTTGACTCACAAAAGGCCCTCTGGCCTTGAAGTGTTAAGCTCAGAGTGTGTCCCGATCAAACAGATTCAAACTCCTCTGTCTGGAAGGAGACCACTGAAAGCCTCGCTAAATCCTTCCCCCGGTCATGACGAGAGATTTTGAGGGAAGAATTGCAAGTGGACCGAACCCTTGCAGGGTTTGTTTTTCTTTGCTGTTGTGAGAGTTGTTGTTGTTTTCTTTGGTTTCAAGACGACACCGATTGTGATTCTGTGTCTTTCTAAAAATTCAATCGTTCTCTTGTTGAATATTATTAAATGAAGCCTCTCAACAATCCTCGTCCATTCTTGTCCACCTGAAATCAACTGTATCAGTGGATCAGTTATTACACTGACCAACACTGTGCTGACATCACTGCTGACGTGTTACAGGAACACAACAGTCATGTGTCGCAGTGGGTTTCAAAGTGTTTTCGCCAAGTACTGCCTCAACAAACACTTAGCTCTCCTAGTACTAATAGTACTACCATTATGACGTGATGTCACTGCAGTCGTGCAGTAGGCGAGAATCCAGAGTGTCCAGCTACACCTACGCACAGTTCAGTATGAATGCAGGGATTTTCTTACATATACTAGAATCTTGTATATTTCATGGAATTACAGTACAAATTTTTGTTTCAATTAATCTTGTAATGATTTCGCTAGATTGAAAAGGATGACTGCGACCTTTAAACCAAAGTATTATTTTCTGTAACTTGCTGGTTCACCTTGCTTGAACCATCTGTCCCCTGCTTATCTGAGGACAGGTAGTGAGGACAGCAATTCCAGCGGAGACGTCCGGACTCATCTTTTCCCCCGGACGCTCCCTCCAGCTCAGGCCGGTCGGGCGACAGTGTCCCTCCAGTGCGTCCTGGGTCGTCCCCGGGGGCTGTTTGAGGCAGTAAATCCACTCGCCCGATGCGCTCGCTTTGTGACGGAGCTCTTAATCGCGGCTCCTGCGACCCATTCATTCATCATCTTTTAGCTCCCTTAAAATAACACTTCACTCTGCATTTCGAATCGGACGTTTGATGCGATGCTGGCGTCGGATGTTCAGCCAGCCTGTTGTTTCACGCAGGAGCGAAAGCAGCTGGCTTCCGCACCTGCAAGAGGGTAAACGAGAGCCGTGAGGCCGAGCAAACGCAGCTCGGGGCCATAAAACCAAAACACTGGGTTGAAAAAATGCTAAAAAGCTACATTGAGCGCAAGAGAACTACAAAACGCTGAGATGATACTATGGTATACATTATTACAAGTGGCGTCTTTCACGGTCAGAATTGTCATCGATGGAAAGTTTTTGACTGAGGCTGAACTGTGAGACTGATAGAAAGTCATCAAATATCTAAATGCAGAAACAAACAGCTTCCTCCTCTCGAGCCAGGGACTTCTGGGATTGGAGGTGGTCAGAAAAACTCATTTCACTCGGCAATTAGGACGGTAATAAAAAACTTAAATTACATTTTGCTGCACATTTGAGCTGTTTTGGATGCTCATTCGGGCTCGCTGGAATGTTTTACACCCAGTTATAAAACGGATTAAAACAGAAAGTGAGCGGGTCCATCATGGTGCCGTTTACGGGCGATTTTTACTGCGAGTTATGAAGGAGAAAAGTTTGCAACAGTATCAGTTCCTCCCTAAAGAAAAGCAATCCTCCTCTAACGCAGTGTCATGTCCTCTGTGACCTTTTAATAACTGCCCCTCTGTGTACTGCTGACAGACTCGCCGCCCAAAATGCATTTGGCCGCTCCCGATGCGCTTGTGTCGTAAAACACCTCTGGGGTATGACTAATGTCATAGCAATGAGCTGATGACAGCCAAACAACCCAGCAAATGTCCCAAATTCTCCAAATAGTTTATCTCTGATGCTTGAATATAAAGTTTGACTGAAAGCAACTTTATAGACACATTTGTGACTATTTTGTGGTAGCATCTTTTGCGAAAATTTTAAAGTACGATGTTTCTATCCTTCTTTCTCTTGTTTCTCCAGAATAAACTGGCAATAAACATTGAGCAAACTATTCATGGGCGCAACCCACATACTCGGCTCTGCTGCTCATCCCACAAATGCATGTTCTATCGAGATGTGGCCCCATTTAGAAAGGAAGTACAAACTTTCTAACCGTAGAAGATTTTGGCAGGAAACATGTTTACATGCCAAAAACCAGTTGTCACATATATAACAGGACACTTAGAGCTTCTGGTGCTCTTGAGCTGTTATTTTTAAGGGTGGGGGGGTGGGGGGGTAATTGTCCCGGCAAGAATGGCTTTTGATACAGTGCACATACAGCTGTTGCAGACCACTCTCGAGTGTGAATGATGAGTGAGGGGAATGTGTTTAGGAGGAGGAGTTTGGTTGTGATGCTGCTGAAGCCTGGAACACAGTTCATGGGAAAACACTGTGTTTATCCGGATTTAGACCGAAACGCACCAACAGCTGCCACACTGGCCATTCTCCATGGAGTGGCTGAACACAGATGTACAATTGTGTGGTGCACAGCACAAACTGTGCGCACATTGTCGTGTGTGCCTGTGTGAGGGTCTCGCTTGTGTGTGTGTGTGTTCCTGTCAGCTGTTTGCTGTTCAGCTTCTCCATTCAGATAATACAGGAGGTACAGACTGAAGCTTTCGGTGACAAAGCAGTAAGACTCGTTAAGTCTTGTTGAACGATGAAACGTGGTCGCACAAAATCCTGTCAGCAACAAAGATGAGACAGATAATCAAATCAAATCTCTTTCAAATCTCCGTGTCTTCAGCCCATTAACATTTGCGTCACATGTCTCAAGCTCCTTTGTGAACGGAGAGAATCCGTTTCTTGGATCACTCTTGACAGACGCTGGCCACCGCAGACCACAAACGGCCCACAAGATTACCATCAGAGCGTGGCTGTCCGTTTTACTGCCAGCCAAACTGTCCGAGTGAATCGGATAATCTCTGGATGGATATCAAGTTCGATGCGCGCAGACTGAGCGACGCGTCGCAGGTCTGACGGCCAGCGTTCAGCTCAGGGATGCTGTGGCAGCAGCAATAGTCATCGGCCTGCAGAGCGTCAGGAATGGACGCCGCTTCTGGAGATAACAATGAGAAATGGGTTGTTGGAGCCGCTCACACTCAGATGGTTACTATGGACACGGTGAGAAGATGCTCTGTCTGCTATTCTGTCTCGATTTGGAGGCTCAAAGATATTTCACCACGATTAGCGATCAAACTTTGGACATGATTTTTGGGGGTCGCCCACTCTCAGGTCACGTCATGCTGCTAAAAAATCAGCCTCTTGCCACTGAAAGCTATTTTGCTGGTGTCATCGGGGAAATCAATTATTCAAAGAGAGTGGAACGAGCTTTATTTATCTATTTTTTGACATTTAACCGAACTACGAGGTCAAATTTTCCATAAAGAGAAAGTCACAATTTATTTCCCCCAGTGCTGCTCAAGAAGCCAGAGGAGAGAAGTGACCCGGAGGTAACTCACAGCTGAGGGGATCGATGGTGACAAGGAAGCTGCCGCCTGCTTGCAGTGGGTGCTGTGGCACTGATAACAGGTGTTGGATCAGGACTGGATTATGACTTTACCACAGAACATAATCGAGCAGGATGTTGATCGGAGCGTCGCGTCTCAACGCAAAACGAAGCTTAACTCCCGTTAAAGCAAAAAAAAAGCCGAACCCAAACTGCTTCCTGGTTTCGGGATGTGGTACCAGTAAAGTCTTTCTTTTCTTCTCCAGCTAATGACCAGATGATGATGAGGCCTTTTTTCCAGAGAGGTTATGGGGGTCTCTGAGGTGGCGGGGTGTAGCATTTCCATTAGGCGCTCTCTTGGCCTCTTGTCTTTGTTTCCTCAATCTGGCTCTCAGGGGAAGCACTCCAAAAGTTCCCAAGTGGCTTATTTACTTGTCAGCCAGGGCACCGTCTCCCCCACCCCCCACCCACCCCCACACTCACGCCCTCAGCAGCCCTCCAGCTGCAGCTGACGCAGGATTGGCTTGTGGCGTGGCATTCAAGACCCCTCTCATTGTGTTGAAGTGGAGGTGCTCTCGAAGACCTGAGACACACTTCCCGCGAGCGAGAGAAAAACAAGGTGAGGCGGGGAAAAGGAGAAAAAGCAGAAATTAAACTGTCTGAAGATGAAAAAATAATGGGAAATGAAAAGAAGACAAGAAAATATGAGACAAAGGAGGATTAGACCCCTCTTTAATAGAGGTACAAGTGCTGTGTTTGTGGACAGAGAGTGTGTTTTACTTTCTATGAGCTGAAGAGCAACACTGTAATATAGTGACTGACACTTTATCTCATCTCACTGACCCCAATTCATGGTATTCTGGTCATCTAAATATATATCTGGAAAGGGTTAGACACATTTGGGAGCACCAAAAGATATACTCAAAGAGACAAAATCTGTCTTTGCGGTGAGGTGCGCAACCACCGCTGCACAAAAGAGGATGAAAACATCAGAGAAAGTTTGCCCTTCACCGTCATCTTTCACCGTTCAAAAGACCACGCACCTGCATCTGCCTCGTCAACGTCTCTGAGTGCACACCATCATGCGGCGCATTATGTGGGGAGCGCACAACAGAAGATGATTTACAGGCTCCCGTCACAGGCTTGTCATAGAGGGAGATTAGAGCCCTCTCTGGCCTCCCATCAATACTGTGAATAGGGACCCAAGTGCCCCGCCTGCAGATAAACAGGCCGACGCCGGGGCCCGGAATTGATTGCCAAAGTGCCACATCTGTCACGCAGCTAACCAGAAGGTGATGGGACAGGACGCTGGGGGAAGACTCGGATTTTTCCTTTGTTTTGGCGCAGAGACGGGAAGATTCGCGCGGATCTCCGTCCCGCCGTCGCGTTCCGCCTCACGTCGACTCTTGGAGGGAACTCTCGCCGCGGCGCCCGCCTGCTGCTTTTAGCGGCGCCCTGCTTTCTCATTCAGTGAGCTGCATATATTCACACCCCGGAGCTTTGCAGTACAATTAGTTTGTCTTCTGCTGGCTAGTGAACAGCTGCAGCGAGCAGGTGGCGGGTAAGTGCTTTTCTAAAGCGCACTCCAACAAGTCTTTGTTTCCGTGAAATAATAAATATTTACTTTTCGGATTTTTTTTCCAACCAATCTCAGCTTCCAGTTTCTCCTCTTCATGCAACGCCACAGCATTCGTGCGTAGTGATGTCACAGAATAACAGATTTTTGATTCAAAATCATCAGTCACGTATCATTTATATGTTTTAACTCTCCTAACGTCTGAACAGATTTCTAATGAGTGCAGAGTTTGCATGTACTTCCTGTTTGTGATAGTCTTCTGTTGAGTTTTCTCGCACAGTCCAAAAACATGCAGAGGTCAGCTTATGACCCATCACTGTCTCGAGGTGTGATTGTGTGTGTGTCCCGCGAAGAAGGAGACGAAGTGATGGGAATCGTTCTAATTTGAAAATAAGCACATTTTTGCAAGCCACATCGCTTTTAGTGTCCCAACATGTCGCCATTAATATGAAGCCATCACTTCATCTCGTGTTTTTCTTCTCCCCGGCGGTTAAGGTAACCGCAGCAACATCATTTCACTTGTTTCGACTGAACGGACAACTTAATGGCCCGTTGTTCTTCCGCAGAATGTCACTAAATGAGCTGCGGCTCCGACGACGTGTTGCACGCGCGCTCGCGCTGCCACGGTTAAGCCGCTCCACCTTGAAGTGAACACTGTCGAGGCGGTGAAAGCGAGACAGAAGAATTTGGATTCCCGTCGCAAGCGGCGCTCGAGATCGGCGTTTCTCTTCCCGTCCTGCAGCTCTGCCGTAAAAGTAAAAGCACAGCAGTGAGGTCACGGCAGAGCAGCAATAACACTTTGGAGACAGAATGGGATCACAGTGGATTATGCTGAGTCCAAGACTTACATTGAGATGCCTATAAAAGCAGTACAAATCTAATACTGCGTCGCATATGTATATTAAAATCTGGAATACTTGCAATATTCTCCCAATCCATTTGATCAACCAGCAACTGAAACTGTCACGCGTTTATTTCCCAAGAGCGCGAGTGTTGATGAAAAGTCTTCAAGGGAGTGTAGATATTGTTGACACTGTTAAACCCATGGAAAGCAATACAAGTAATGGAAAGCAACATCAATGTAATGTATATTAATGTGGAACCAGTTGTGATAAAAGAGACACACCAGTATGTTTTAATTCAGAACTGTAAGGTGAATTCAAGGAGAATAAACTGAATTTCTTTCTCATTTCCTTCTGTGAGGAAACACGTAGGAGATACTCATCAAAATAAGAGCATGAAAGAGGACTTGAGTGTCGAACAGTATCTCAGACATTTCATTTCCTTCTTGGGTGGAGCCACTGAGTCATTTAATAAAGGGCTGATGAGGAGTAAATCTGGCACAATAACGTAACGGTCATTGAATGCTGGAAAGCTAAGGAAAGCCTCCCCCAAAAGCCCTGCGCAGTGCGATCCTGGTAGCATGCGTCTCTTTCTTCTCCTGCTGCATTTTCACGGCTCAGGGGTCACTGCTGCTGAATCCCCCCGAGACAGATCAATGTCTCGACGTTTCTGAGCTTACAGCTCGTTTCGAAGGAGAGAGAAAGAAATAAAAAACCCTCACATCTCACTGCAGTTTGAAAGATTTCCTCCTCGTACAGTGGTCTGATTTTAAGGCGCACACCTTCACAGAACTTCAGAGGGGATATTAAATGGACTATTTCAATATTTAAGTAGACAGCGTATATTTTACTCCTCTGCACTTGGGTTTCAAACACGTTCTGTAGATTTGGCTTCAGCTTTTCATGAAAATTTCAAAAGACATCCATGTTTCCCAAGAGGTTGGTTGATTCCTTCGACTTCATCATACTTCGACATTTCAGGCTGCCTTTTTTTTCATGAATATGCAGATGACCATTCAGACAGTGAAAAGCCAAGCAAAGAGCTTCACAAAAGGTGTGACAAATACACAAAGGGGAGGAGTACTTGCACGCATGCACGCACATACACGCGCAGACACACACACATGCACAAACAATACGCTGCTTGCTCAAACAGCAACAAAAAAACACAAACGCAACAGAATCTATGGTAAAGAAAGTAGCTCATGTGTGACATTTTTTGTTGTGTCACAACCAGGTTCAACTGCAATGACTAAATTCGCCCCTCAAAAGGATCGTGTGTGTAAGATGCAAATAGTCTGCGCTATATGCAAAAGACAAATGTAAAAACCTATTATTTTTGCAACACAGATGTCCAAAGGCTCAAATGGCTTCGTGCAAGGCAGCAAAGTCGGTCCGAACGGCTCTTTCCACGGCTCCAAAGTCTTGCAGAATTTGTGATAACGTCTCTCCTGTGGGAAGGACACCGTCCGTGGGTCATTAACCTTTCCTGTCTCCGCCTGTCGACCGTGGTAAATACACACATGGGACACAGCCTGTCTTGCAATCAGTGCAAAGTGTCTTTGCTCGTGTCAGAGCCACGCAGATGGTGTCTTCCCACATAGTCTAACAAATGCAAACATGCTATTAATACATGTTGATTTTTAACCCTTTTCACATCACAATCTTGGCTTATATTGTCTTCACTGTTTGCAGTGGCAAACATTTCGATCATGTGTGGATGGCCATCGCAACATCAGCGAAAAGCAATTGTGTGACAATGTCGTGTTATATGAACAATATGGTTCAGATGATCTCCAGACAGGCTTAATCTGTAGTATTTTAAACACAGAATAAATCGACTGATGCCCTCAGCGAGGTGTTTCGTAGCACTGCACTGGTCAGGCCCAAAGTTCTACATCAGTTTTATTTTGAGCCGTTGCCTCGAGCTCCACAGAACTTCTGGGAGGGCTTTGGTTTTTTGGGGAGCTGCCAGCCGCTCCCAAGAATACTGATTCAACCTGAAAGAAGTTCCTGGAAGGTTCAACATCAAGTGTCTGGTGATGCACAGAAAGTTCTGAGTGCTGCACTTGCAAAAAAAAACAAAGATAGGAGGATGAGCAGTGGTGCATTGTATGAGTGACCTGCATTCTTTATGATGTGGTGCAAGAAACAAATATGGCTCACATACAAAAGAGGGAAAGAAAAGGATCGAAAAACATGGGAACGTCTCAATCTATTTTCCCAGTCACCCTGACCAGTGTGAGAGTCTCACGTTCCTACTGTGGGAAGACCGAGAGCTGCATTAGCTACAGTGCACATATTTGGCTCCGTCAAAATGCGGCAAGGAAGTCATTATCACAGTTCAAGGTTGGGTTGGAACGCCACAGCTGGCTCGTGTTTCAGATTATTTTGGACAGGACAACAGGGGCTGGGGAGCCTGATGTCATCGGGGAGGAGAAAGGAGGAGGTGGCGGGGAGTGGAGAGATGAGCGAAGTGAGGCAAGTGTGGAGTTGGCGGTGTCTGGGAGAGCGTGGAGTTGCAGAGGCCCGATGATTGCGTGACATTATGTGAGGAAACTGCCTGACGTGGGGAAAAACTGGAGAGAGGTTCTTAAAAGTGGAGACAGAAAAGACGCAATCGAGGTACTTTAAGGAACTCTCCTTAAAGACATCCGTGCTTCCCAAGATTTCTCTTCAAACTCATGCTGCCAATGATGCACATTCGCTTTGTGACCCTTTAAGTTCATGCTCTCATTCCTAAAAGCCATTTTTTCTTACTTCACCTGGTGGCGTTGGATGTTTTGTCTTCGCCTCACCGCTTTAATCATTCTGGCTCCGGTTCCCGGTCTTCCCGAGGCTCCTTCCCCTGTCCTTGCGATGTGTTGAAAAGCCCTCCAGGGGAGAACCAGACCGAGTTGAGTGAACCCGGCTTTGATCAAACTCCCAGCTCGGAGGCTCGGTACACTCATAAAAGCGGCCGGTGGTTCCTCCGCTGCACCAGGATTCGGCCCGATGGCAATTCCAGATGTTCCTTGGGTGTCGCACAGATGCAGCGGAGGAAACGTGACCCCCAGGAGAACCTGTAAATCCATTCAAACACTGATTACAGATGTCACTGACACTGAATCAGCCCCACACACTACCCCCCCTGCCCCCTCTTTCCCCCTTGTACAATTTTCCACTCATTTGGAAAGTATCAAAGCTGCTCCTTCTCGCAGCGGGCCTGAATTATGGAGCCAGAGCACATGTTGAGTGATTGCAATACTTTATCAGGTGGAAACATCGCCGTATCACAGCTGTGTGAACGGACACAGACGCTGAGATTTTTCCCCTTCTTTTTTATCAACAGAGAGACCGACGAAAAAACCTTCCCAGACCGAGTCGGGAAAGATGCACGAATACCAACAGATCACAACAACCCTATGATTGACCTTCTACAGGCTTTTGACACAATGTTTCTACATAAATAGATGGCACCTTGCAGCAAAATTTTTCACTTAATATGTGAATGTGTTACTTTGGTAACACAATGTTCTTGGAAGAAGTTTTATCCACTGGGTACAAACTCACCCTGAGCTGCTGTTGCCTTCATTTAAAGCGAGAATTGGATAATCACTCCTTGTCTTTAGATACGAAGAGGTGAAAGTAGTGTGGCTCAACTGCACCTAGATCACGCTTGCCTCAGTGTTTGCTGGAGCTGTCGGTAGCCTAACGGCAGCATTATTGGCAACCCTAAAAGGGATTGAAGAAAGCCTCGATTTGTCTCATTCACCTGAGTAATGAACATAAATTGAAAGCTAATACTGTTAAGACTCTATTGTATGTGAAGAAATATTCCCCTCAATTGATGTTTAGAAACTGCCATTAGCAGAATGCTCCATCTTTGCCTGAAAAGCCCCCCAACAACAAGCCATTGTTGGGCGGGAGCTGCAATCACTGCTGCTATCATCACACAGCCTTTCTCATTCATCACCTGAGCGCATCTGAGTGACAGTGGCTCATTATCCCACAATGCAACACGCCATTGTAAGATAAGAGACAATTAAGCGGCGTGTACTGAGGTTCATTGAGCATCTTCCGCTGACCTCGCTTCCCGGTCTAATCTGTGTCCCGTTTGACCGGCTATTACGATCTCATCACCCGCCAAATGGTATGTTTACATCCATACGGGCGATCGCCAGCAGAACTCGGCCACAGCAGGTGAAGGCAGAACCGTCGTCACCCTCGGTGTCATGGTAATGCCGGCTCCTTTGCACGACGGGCACAGATGGTGAGTTGTGTTGAAGCTTGCATGGCTTTTTTTCTCACTATTTATCTCACTCTCACTATGCCCGGAGAGCACCGCTGCCTCTGCCCAACCCCACCAGCACGGAGACTTCACTTCACACCTTTTGCGAAACAAGCCACCCTCTCCCCTACCCACCCCCCTCAGCGCCTTTGGCTACAGGAACTGTTCATTACAGTGGAGTAGGGCTGTGTGGCGAGAGAGCTCGCAACCTGTTTGACACATTTCTCTGTGGGTGTAATTGTGTTTCCTGTTTCCCTGTTGTTTCATTTCAGAAAAAAAATGCCAAAGCTCTTCCAATTAAACCCAGGAAAAGCTGTTTTGCAGTATACCACCCCCCCCCCCCGCCCCCTCTCTCTCTTGGTCCTCTCTCCCTCTCTTTCTGGCTTCTCCCTTTCCTGCACCTCCTCTGTTGGCTCAAGTTGGTCAGCAATGCGTGGACGAGAGAGATCCAGACAAATTCCGTCACAGCTTCCTGCATCCAAAAGCCCCTCTGCTCTCAAGATGTTTTCTGCGGCACTGTTGTCAGTCAGTAAAATATTTGTCTCCACATTCTGGCCCGTAAAACCTGTGAGGCTTAATCCGCAAAGAGAAAAGAGGCTTTGGAGGGTGCTCTTTTTTTCCCCCCAGCCCGTTCCCAGATTTTTGTGATTGAGACGCCATGCAGGAACGCAACGCAGATGGTTCAGAATTTGTAGCGTTTCAGGGTGAACTAATTTTCGCTTTTCTCTCTGCTGCACCTCCCGGCTTCAGGACCTCAGTCATTATGCACTGGATTAAGTTTAATTTGCTGATTAGGATTTAATATTTAAGTGTGTTTTTAAAAAAAACATGCTGTGAAAGAACGTCTTCAGTGTTTTTCAGGCCAATGGTGAAAATGTTTTGACAGACACACAGTCAGTAGAATGATCATAACCAGGCATGAGTTTTCCTTCCTTGGTGGCTCTCCATTTGGATCTGCATGGGCTTAAAACGATGTTAATTATTGTTATCGTTTTGACGGACACATTCAGCACAATGAATTTTTCTTGACGATCTGAACTGTTTGTTTTTGACGTAGTTGAATAAACAGCTTGAACTAACGCTCCCTCTGATTCCTGGTGCATCCTCCGCTGACACATGAAGGATTAACTTGAACCTGGAGCTTTATCATTTGGTGGTTTTGTAGCTGATTTCTGAGAAACTATACCAGTCAGCATCGAGGGGGCGAACCCAGGCGTCATTACCTGCAGCCTCAGTCGGATAATTACAACCTAAACAAGCCTAAACCCATGAAAAGAAGCTTGACAACTCTGGCTTCTAACCTGCAGTTTCTTGCCAGACCTTTTTAACTTTATTTTTTTACTGTGTTGTGTGCCATTTTGGGGGGGTGGGGTGGGGTGTGGGGGGGAGAGGTTACTCAGTGCGGATCCACAGAGCACACAGGCACGCTGGACCAAGCTGCTTCTAATTAGCAAGCACAAAGACGCCCGCCACCCGAACGCGTCCAGTCCAAGAAAAGTTTGGCAAGCGCGAGCCGCCGCTGAAAAGCATTCCTCGTCCAACAGTGAGGAGCTCTGGGTGGGAACGCGCTGGACGGACAAGGATGAGGGAGAAGGTTACATTGTTGGTAATAGCCCCTCATCCGAGTGTGTGTGCGTGTGTGTATGTGTGAGACAGAAGCGATAGATTCGATGCGATGTCCAGGATGATTGCTTGACAAAGACTCTCCGAGGATGCTCCCGCTGCTGCTTCACCCTAAAACAAAGCTCTTTGAACGCCGCTCCCCCCCCTTCGAGAAGGACGGCCGCCGCGTTACTGGCAGGAGCCGGACGCAAGACAGTCGGAATAGATGAATAATTTAACTCCACGGGGACAGGCAGTCTGCCACAAAGCTGCCAGCGCTGATTGACATGTTAATAACATTTGTCACCGCGAAGGAACGACTGAAGGAGATGAGGCTGCGTGGCGTCACCGCCATCCAAGTCAAGGTGGCTCTGCAGCTGAAGAACTTTGGATCAATCCCAACCATACATTAGTGCTCAGAGCTGTATTGAAGTGTGTGTAAACACAACCATTAGATAGCTAGCTGAGAGTTTAGTTACATGCCGTCGATTCACCGTCGCACCTGAACGTCTCCCGTGTAGAAGCGCGCGAAGCCTTCGGAGCTGCGGCATTTGAACATGTGCTCTGCTTGGTGCGGGCTAGGCTCAAGAAGCCTGTCAACTTATTCCCATTTGATATAATAGCATCTGTCATGCTGACTATTAATGGCAGGTCAGACTGACCCTCAGGCTGCTAAGAGAGCTCTTAACAGCCTGCCCATCCTTGTTTCTCAGTTTTATATGGGGGGGAGAAAAAGGCTCAATAGTTTGAGTGGTCCAGACTTGTAAAACTACACAAAATTTCACTCTGGCTTGCGTTGCATTCAATTGTTAAACATGTCTGACTTGCTACACAAGGTTAACAATAACTCACAGCTCCACTTTGAAAAAGGAGCTGAGAAAAAAAGGCTGAGGAATAAGCATTTTTGGAAAGTGTTGAGCCGATCTTTAACCTGTAATTCATATCAAGTGAATATTGGTGAACCAAATCACTTGTGCCTCATCAGTGTCTCTGGTCAGAAACAACAAACAAATAGTCTCGAAGCTTCCAAAGTGGCGAAGCTCGAATCACCAAAAGGAAAAAAAAAAGATACCCGTCGTCTTTCAGAGGCGCCGCCACAATGTCGTGCCCTTGAGAGACAGAAATGATTACTGCGTGTGGCCCCTGCATCATCGACAGGCGTTTGCTGACAATAGCAGGAACAAAGACCTTGCGGAGGGGCCAGAGAGTGGTCGTTGACTCCCCTTTTCCATTACCACATGGCAGCCGTCCAATCTCACGAGGTAACGCCGGGCACATCCACAATGACAAAGGCGCTGTTTGCAACACAGGGAAGAAATGCAACACAGGAGGGGGGGGCAAGGGGTGTACAGTAGTTGTGGGGAGCAATTAGGACCAATTGCTTGTGTGTGGTCGCGTCTTGGTGTTTGGTCCATGAGCAGCAGAGAGGAGTGTATCATGTTGCTCCGTTTGGCACAATAAAACATGTGGCCAGAGATTTCCACTTCCAACTGGGGGAATAAAAGCAAAGCCCAGGACAACACACAGGCAGCGCATGAAGCTTGAAGAAAACAGAATCACTCGCTTCGTCTGAAAATTGACTTTTTGCATGGAAACAGCGCAGCCAGACGAAAATTGGTCTGTCTGTTGTTTAACACACTTATGTGATGAGCTATTGCAGCATGTAACCACATGACTCAACTAGTAATAAATGTGGCTGTGAGTTCATGCACAGCAGCTCAGACAACTGATTTTCTCTTCTCTTACTCAGACAAGGCGAGAGGTCCAAATTGAAATGGGTGTGCAGACCAACAATCTGTCCAGGGCTTTTATTTTGAAGGCTACCGCTTTTGTCGATTTGTGAATTGTGTAGCCAAAATGTCAACTTTTTTTTTCTTTCAAGTCAGAGATCAGAGAGGGGGTCCACAGTGTTTCTTGGGGGCAATCTGAGGGAGTGCCAAGAAACAAGTCTGAGTAGGACCCCAAAGTAACAAAGTCAGTCAAGAGAAGCAACACAAGGATTATTCTCGAGAAGCATTCTTGCAAAATAAAACCACTCCTTCAAATAGGATTTTTCCCACTTATTTATGGGATGCTTATGGACTCTTAGTTGCTGTGTTGTTACTATGGCTTGACAGGAGACACACAGTGAAATAGTCCCACTGACAGGGTGGGCTGGCGTCATAAACGTTGCCTTCTGTCCCGCAGGGGTTTTTTTTCCCCCAAATAACACTGAATTGTTCGTGGCTCCTCCTGGCTGCTAATCTGGCAAATGAGTGTCGAAAATTTATAATGTGTCTGTAGGGGGGGTGGGGAGGAAAAAAAATCCCCCTTTTCAATTTTTTAAGTTACTCCTCAGGCGGTTTGCTCCACTCCTTTCCCCCCTTCTCCTTAATTGACTGCAAGAGACCCCTTTATCCTGACCACACGGGTACGCTTCACAAAATATTCATTGTATTACAAAGTGACATAAAACATTCATAAACAATCCCTGGCTGAACTCGGTGTCTTCACTGGAGAAGACTGCCGAGCGGCGCTTCATAATGCATACTGATGGATTGGGGTTCTTTTGTCTTTGAACTCCTCTCAGCAAACCTGACTGAGCATACCAATGCACCTCATTAACATATTTGGTTACAGGGGGCAAATAAAACTTTGCAATACCGAGCGAGCTGCTCGCGCTCCCCGAAAGTCGACAAGATTTAGTGCTTCGTGGAGCTGCGGCTGTTACCTGCTGGTCGGAAACCGGGAGGGGCCCCTTTGGAGCCTGATACCTCGTGGCTGGAGGTTAAACCGGAGCAAATGACTTGCCTTCACATCATTACCTCCTCACACCACCACTAATCAAAATACCGCATGGCCATGAGGTGCAGACTTTCTTAGCGGATGCAGGCTATACTGTGACTTTGCTTTGTGCATAGGAAATGAGACGGAGCGAAAGATTCAACTCCTCCAGAGAACTTCACACGATTCGTCATTTTCAAAAGGCAGGATTGTCCAACAGGGCAGAGGCACAAGTCGTTTGCAGGTGGCACCGTGTGTGCTCACTTGTTGCGTTCGTACGGACCGCAATTAACCTGATGGAACAAACAGATCCTAGACACCTTGAACTAATTGGATCCACCGATTCCAATTGAATTAGTGGTCTCTGTGAGGGTTGGTGTAATCCGGTTTATGATCTGATCACACCCTATGTAAACACATTGGATTGCTCACCACTTTTGGGGCTCTGAGCGCATGTCTGTTGCATCAGCTCATCGCGTGACACTGAACCACATGAGGTCACTGCATTACATAGCGTCACATAGCGATTTAACCGCTGCGTTTCAGGCGGCAAAGTGGTGGCGGTGAAGCACAACCGAGCGCTGCAGGCCACAACAGCTCCCAAAGCTTTAAAGGGTTTTTAATGTTCAAAGTGTTTGGGTTTTTTTTAGACTCGGGATCGTGCACGTTTGTCACCGACAACGTCACAGGGCAGGGCATTCTGGGATTGATGAATCGTCTTAATGTGACCAACGTTACTGATTCGGTCCAACTGAAGACAAAGTGACCATGTGAACCCAGCTGGTGTTGCATCACAGGAGGATGCTGCAGGTTTCAATTCAGCTGTGTTTTTTTTTCTGGAGAAACTTAATGTCTCCCTGGGCCTGGGCTGAGTTTCTGCACGCTACACTGTTCGAAGGCATGCACAAAATGTTCTGGTAATTGTTCTCCGTGAATTTCGCATAACCAAACTCCACTCGCTCACTATAACCATTATCTTTGATAGCTAGGTGGAGGATAAACGGGGGATATTATGAAAGATGGGAGACGCTGGCCGAGCTCACGGGGGTTTCGCTGACAGTGAAGCTGAACAAGCCTGAGCAGATTCTTCCAAAGCACACAGTACAAGGTGCAGCATTTAGGAGTACACGGGCGGCAGCACCTTGTGTAGCCGCAGATAGGCCGAGACAAGCCCTCCACTCCTTTCTGAGGGCACAGCTAACTCGGGCCGACGTCGGCGATACAGCAGCCAGAGGGCCTTAGCTTCAGCAGCTGACACAAGCTGGAGAGCTGCCACCAAGCCCTAAGGGTGTTGGGGGAGGAGGGGAGGGGAAGGGGGGGGAAGTCCTCCCACCGCCGATGGAGAGCGGCCTCTGAGGTTGGCGGGGAGGGGGACATTAGCAAGTGTCAAGACGGAGCGCTGATCCAGGCACAGTGGCGAACAGGGCGAGAGGAACGTGATTCACGGCGACACGCGATGATGTGGCTGGCAAACTGTCTCTTTCTCTGAAAGTGATATAAAGACTCGCGTCAAAGTCGCTCACGTCACTTCGCCTTTGGTCAAGGAGTAAAACTCACGGTGGGTACGAGCGCGCTCCGTATCTGTCACAGCAGCAGACTCCACTGGTTTGGTTTCCAAACGCAAGGAAAAACCACACACTTAACCGCAGCTGACATAATTGCAGGCTGGATGAAAAAGCTCATGTGAAGTGAACTCGCGTCTTACCGACCGAGCTGACACACCGCTGAGGACCATTCAAACCACCACAGTCCATATTTGTACCATCCCTCCCCTTCTCTGTTGCAGAAGTGGACCAGGAGAGGCGGCACAGTCGTCTCCCGCCTGGCCCGCGCACGAAGGTAATTAAAATAACAGGAGGACTGAGCTCGCCAGACAGATTACATCCTGAGTCAGGGAGCAGCCTTCAGTCTCACCAACAGGATTGTCGGGCTTATTGAAAGACACCTTCTTCTTGTCTCATTATGAATCTAAAACAAGCTCGTTTGAAGTTCAGCGGCTTGATGAACAGGAAATGTCTACATTTAGATTCCCTCGCATTGTGCTTGTTTTAAGCTGTCATCCTCACCTTCACTTTTTATTCACATTGAAGAAACTATTCAGCAGGCTTGATGTGAATTTCTTCAGTTTTGAGAGACGAGAATGAGTCGATTTCGTTGTCTCACAAAGAATCTTGATTTTATTGGAGGAGGGTGAATCTCTTTTGTTTGTCAGAGTCACAGGTCTCCGGGCTGTGAAATGCAGGTGCGTATTCTGCGCCGAAGACTCAACAACCCGGGAAACGTTTTGCACTTTTGCCCCACCATCAACTTTGCAGGTGAGAGAATGTTCCGGGCCCGCTTGGCATTCGCCGCACACCCCTTTTGACGGTTTGCATTTTAAGACACTGTTCTCATCTCAGCGCCCGTCATTAGACCAGGCAGGCTCCAAGTCTTCATACTGGGCGGGTTGTGATCAGCTCACATCAAACACTCGTACAGCAGTGAGCTTTATTCACCATTGCCCTGCCCTTGAAAATTCTATTATAGAAATCCATTTGGTGGACCGAAATGACTTATTCCCCGAAGCCTTTGAACCTCTGCAGAGCCGGTCGGACCTGCCAGCGTGTGGCAGATGCCCCCCCACCCCACCCCCACGTCCCCTCCTCTTCCTCCTCCTCCTCCTCCCCCCCACTCGGACATAATGACAAGTGCATGGTGCAAAGTGACAGGTCGACACCTTGCCTCTCTCCACCGAGGGGTCACGAGGAGGGTGGGTGACACGTCTCGTCTCTTCATATGTCGTCTGACTCCGGTCCGCGGACAGACGCGCAATCAATACGGCCTGACAAACGACGAGGAGGGGGGGTTGTCGGCGCCGACTCAAAGGCGCGGCCCCCCACGACAGCGCAGGTTCAAAAACAGGTTCCTGGGTTAAGCGCCAATTGCTTGTATGATGAGGATTTAACACGCTCGTTGCGTGGGAAAAATATCGTTTCCAATTACACTTATTGGATCTTTCGCTTCAGTTTCCTTTGCGGTCTGAACTTTATGAAAGAGGCTGTGGTTTTAAAAGGGCTGCAGCTCCCTGGTGAAAATTGCCGCTGTTGAAAATTTAGAGGGTCAAACTCTCATCTGTGAGGGTTTCATTTGGCAAAATCACTGAAAGGTTTGCTACTAAAGACGTCACGACCGTCAATTCTAATACCCAAAGTGCATTTTAACATCTCCATAGGTGTACTTTCCTTTCGAGTTCCTACTCGGAGTGAGCAGCGGAAACAAGCGAAGGCAAACAAATTGCTGCGTGGTGACAGATTCACCGCGAGGAACAGGTTCAATAAGGTTTGTTTTTCTTGGTTAAATATTAAAGAAGCCCATAAAGCTGGGTTGAAACGAAGTGTCTCGCTGTCTCCTCTGACTAAAAGCTCATTGCGGGGTTTGTACCTTCGAATGTAACCCCTCGCTCGGCGTGAACACTGAGTCTGCATAACTTATCTTGAATAAGCGGGAGATGAGGAGCTGGAAGCCTGCTGTTGTCCAAATTAGATTTGCACAGCAAAGAAAGCCATAAATATGACATCGTCTTGAATCTAATGGGGCTCTTGAAATCTTCCCGTTGTTTTACTTCAAACTTTTCTACCTTCATTAGAGGAGATCTCACCACCTTTTTCGACTTAGAGGGCACAGAGGAGGGTTTTGCTGTCTTCGGGGACGGGTTAAAAAAAACGAATTTTGGACCCACCCGGCTGGAAGCACCACTTGTGACGGAGGCCATCACGAGGCCCCATCACAGTGGTTAGCGAATCCCCCCGTCCTTTAGCCAGAGTCGTCTGGGGTCAACTCCAGCTCCAGGCAAGTCTAAGTCGGATAAAGCAGATACATGCGACGGATGGAAGAGCTGCTTTGGGAACCGAGAGCCTTGATGTCGACCCGAGTGTTCGACACGAAGCTACATGATGAATTTGAAATCATCCCGCACAATATGCTCTCGCCCTCCCCCAGTGTGGTGCAGGATTGATTCCAGGAAGCAATCTTGCCACCGAGCTCGGAATGTCACCTAAATATTAGTCGGTGAGAGAATGGCAGAGGAAGCGGTGAGTCATGGATGATATTTCACTCGGGGAAGGCGGCGGTCGCGGCCCGACACCTCCTCGCATATGCAAACATACGAGCCTTTCGTGGTAAAGCTGCGCCGTAAACAGCGAACTGACAGGCTGCAGGCAACTGCTGTGCCACCGTGTGTCGTTATTATGATTTAGTGATTGAGAGCGTTGCGCTGCAGAGGAGGACGCGAGTCCAACATGGATTTCCAGAGGCTGGCCCGCGAAAGGCGGCCACGAAGACGGAGAAACGATGTTTGCTCCGACAGTGCGGGGTCCAGGTGTCTGGTTCCAATCATGAAGTGTCGTCTTGCCATAACTGCTCTTAAGGACGGAAACTATTCAGTGACCTCACTCTAGAGGCCAGAGAAAGAATGCAAAATTGAGTCGTCTTTATATTTTCGTGGCTTTTTTAAAAAAAACAACCAACTTTTCCTTCCCCTTTAAAAGTTGCCATCTTTTTCAGTCTCCTCATGTCACGCTTGACTTTAGTTTTAATTTAGTTTTCTTTACCCTTTATTGCACTTTGGGCCGGACTCTCTTCATAAAACGGTTAACTCGCAGATAGATCATCAATGCAAGTTGACGGTCGAGCAGTTTATGCAGTTTCGGGCTGTAAATTGGCCACAGGAATCTGCTGGAAAATAGTTCTTTTTCCAGCAATAACGGGCCTGCCTGGTGCTTTATGAAGATGCACAGTCATGGAGGCATTCAGGACGCTGAGTTTGAACTTGAACTGCGAGTTGGGGAAGATATTTTGACACGAGGAAGGACTCTTTTTTTTTTCCCCTTTTAAATGAGCATGTATTATGCAGATTCATAGCTCATCTACATTTCTTTTACTAAAAAGACTGCAGTATAAATTAAGCCCTGATGAGATATTTTATGCTGAATTTATGGAAGAAAAAAAAAAGCAACCTCATCCAGCAATTAACTCTTACCTCAACTCAAAGCGGGACTCTATGCTAAGTTTAATGGAACCCCTGACTAAATCCCAGGAACTATATCACTCATCTGGTGAGTTTTGGACAAAAGATCAAAAGGTTCTTGGTTCAATCCCGGTGTTGACCTGCAATTGCCAGGCTCCTTAAACGAGAATCATTTTTCACCCGGACCTTAACTCTTACCCCAACTCAAACCGGGACCCTAAGTTAAGTTTAATCGAAATCCTGAGACTGAAGATCGAGAGGGCCCTGGTTCAATCCCAGCAGTAACCTGCCATTGCCAGGTTACCAAAGTGGCAACTATTTTTCACCTTTTCCCCATGAAGTATCACTTTCATCTGCTCAAACTCTCTGCTTCTGTCTGCACCACCAAGTGCAACACATTCAGGGACACAATTAAATGTTTATTTACAGCTTAATCAGCCTAGAAAATAGAGACTAGCTTTGAAAACATTCGGTCCACATCGCATTGGGCGACACTCTCCAGCCAAAGATTGGGCCGCTAATGTTGTCACATCATCAACTAATGCATCATCGCTATTGATAGAATCACACAACGATTGAGCCGTTTGGAAAGGGTTGCCAGTGCTGGTGGTGGCCCGGCTCCCTCTGCCTGGGCTGATGTGTGTTTCTTGGGGGTAATCTGGGGGCAGTGCCCCCACCATGTGGGGCACCTGGAGCCAACAAGGTTGGCTTCCTCTGGGAGTAAAAGGCGTCAGACTCTCGCAAGCTGCCCCTCACTCGACCTGCATGCGCTACACCAACTCTCCACGCGTCTTCTTCCACACGGCTGATTTCCCGACTGACACGCCTTGTGTCGTGTAAACACGCAAGTCTGCGATAAATCCAGCCCACTTCGGTGGTCACCTGCTGCGTTGTTGTCCTGGCTCCGAGCCAAGCCCCGACGGCGCCGATGGCGTTGTAAGTTACTCACCTCTGGCTTTAAAGGCCAAACGTTTGTAATTACATGGATAGCAACGGAGTGGTCTGTGTGTCAACAGCCTGGCTGATAATTGTACACAGACCGTGCGCACCCATCACCTTTTCACCTGCGTGATGTACAAGCTGCTTGGTAATTTGTGCCCAGCGCTCACGTTTGTCTCACCCGCAGAGCCGTGGATTGAACCTGCAAATCCCGCGATTAGTGGAAAGTCAGATGTTCTCACTCAGCAGAAAGCAGCCCACCTATGATTACTCACCGAACCGACGATGCTGTAGATACGCTGGCTGAGTGGAGGAAGGAGTTTGACTCCCAGCGCGACGCGTTCGCAGTCAAATCGGGATTGCGAAACATTTTGTTGAAGCCCACGGCGGTGCATGAAGCGGCACAGGAGAGGGAAAAACGTGTGGCCATTTCCACTGCCTGTGCACCCAGAAAGTGTTCTAAAAACAGAGTTGGACTGCAGGATGATGAAGCGGAGTGAAATCGCTCCACATCTTGTTTGAGCAATCATGCGAAGCTGCCAGTTTTAAAGGAAAATAACGCATCGAGGCCTGCACTAACACAGTTTTGATTCTCTTTTAAGAACCAAATGCAACACGAAAAACACTAAAATGAATTGTTGTCGTTTTAAGAGAAGGAATTTTACAACGGAAAAGTGAGAATTCCTCCTTTTATGTAAATACCTTGTGGTCCTACACTTCTTAACAAATATGACTTTGTCTTTTTAATTGGATGTACAACAGTTAATTTGAAACTATTTTTGTGTTCTACCTTGCTTCCCTCTGGTTATTATATGAGGCGGCTGCGGAGCATGAAACTCCCTCTGCTAATAGTCAGGCTGGCGCTTTTTCAGCTTTCTTGCCTTCAGCATTAATTCGCTCGGTAGATATTTTGTAAGCTTTCTCCACATGTTCAATATAGCCTCTGCTTGTAATCTGGAAGTGGACAGTTTTGCGAACAGGGGGACGTCACCATCAAGAAGAAACTCCACTGAACAAAGAAAATGATCAGAATAGGAAGTGGCTGATGTTGACCTGCATGGAACAGTACTCAGTGTGGCTTGTGTGTGTGTGTTTGGAAGCTTTTACTCAATATTTTGAAATTAAATTTTTGCATCTTGTCTTACATATGTTTAGAAAATTCTCAGTTCTAAACGGTTCACTGCTACTTTATTAGAGGAGAGAAAAGTTCATGTTGGCTTTTCATTTGATTTTTCTCAAGATTTAGCAATTTTATTGAACCTAAAAACACATTAACTTGCAGCTGTTTTGTTTGATTTTTTTTTTTTTTTGATTTTCATTGTTTTGGGGTATCTTGAAATACCAACGTTTTTGATCCATTCCATGATATTTCCCCTTTTTTTGGTGTCCTTTCCATAAAGAGGTTGTCTTTTCTTCATGTGTTTGACTGTTTTGTTGTTTGCTGCCGGGGAAAAACAGCTCCTTGTCAGAGATTTTCCTTTCTATTCTAAATTCTCTCTCGTGATGCAAAAACTTCTGACAAATACTTATAATATGGCTTGAGATTTGGTGTTGAGGTTTGGTCGGCAGTGTTGACCTCCCCTCATTATTTTCATGTCATGCTGCCTTGCTTTTCTTCCAAACATCGGGCTGGAAACACGACTTTTTTCCCCTCCCTCTACTGTTTTATAGTTCAAGAGTTTCCTATTGCTTCTTCACAATCCTCCCGTTAGTCATTCCCCCGTGTGGGAGCAAGATTTAACGTTAAACCCCTTGAAAAGAGCTGTGATTACATCAGCTAAGCGCCGTAACAGTTAACACAGATAATAAAACACCTAATTCACCTTTGTAGGGGAAAAAAAGCGATTGAACAAGATGATTAACAAAACTCAGGAGAGGATTTTCCACCTCCGACACGATTATTGCTAACAAGCGACCACACAAAGCAGCTACCTCGACCTTGCATCGGCGATTTTTATCCCGCTCGCGATTATCGTGTTAAAGAGGTCCCACTCAGAAGTCACCGCTGATTGGGACGAGCCACTGAGTGAGCATTTGAAGGAGAGCTCTCTCGCTCTGGCTGGAGGAACCCCTCGCTTCTCTGGAGGCAGAGCAGCAGCACTGTGAGTCAGCCTTATTTCCCCTCTCAGCCTATGTAATGGAATCAAACCGGGAGTGAGATAATGCCTGAGTTGGCAGTCAGGCACAGTGCCCACGTCGCCCCTGCAGGCTGTCAGGGGGGCTCGCGCGAGCGGCGCGCTCCTGCCACCTGCTGGATGTGTGCGATAGCAGCCGTGTGATCGGATTGGCTGCTCCAGGACACACACACACACACACACACACACACACACTTTGGCTGGTCAGTAAATGTGACAAAAGGTCAGGTCATCCTCTTGGCTCAGGCACTCTCTCACATTTGCCGAATTTGCTCTGCGAGCAGTTTGCTTTTCCCTCGCACAAACACTCACAAATCCACCTCCTGTGATGGGGCGACAGCCCTGCGCTGTCAAATGTTAAACTCCCGACTCAAGGGAATATTGGCTGTATTTCTTGGGAGCCACTGAAACTGCAGCAGCATCAGAGAATTGAAATAGTCGGTCCCTCTCTCATTATGCAGCCCTTTATGGCTGTACATGAACCCAAATCCATTCTGACACCTGCCCCCTTGTTGCACTAATTCATTGATTCAAGAATTAGCATTTTAGTCACTTTATTACTCTTTATATTTTATTTAATGATTTAAATGCCCCCTCCCCCCATTTTAAAATGAAACTAAATGAATAGAGTGAAAATGGGAAGAGTCCTAAAAGACAATCACAATGGCCATAATTTGGGCTGCATACCTGCTGACAATATGAACTCGCCCCTGGGAAGAGAAACACAATCAGACAGCAAGTTTGACAAAAGGACACAACTTTTGGATAAAGGTCTATAAAATCTGCATTTCTTGTAAGATGTAATGTATAATTAATGGATGTATTGAGGTGGGCAAGTAAAGTACATACACATTGTTATAAATAAATGTTGAAGCAGGAGCAAATTTATCTTGACGAGTTACTGAACCTTCAAAACCAAATGCAATCGGGCATGATGAAAGAGACTGTAAGGCCCACAGACTCTATATTTAGCGGCAGATGAAATGCTGTAAAACAGCATTTGTGGAACAGGTCAGAAATGCATCACATTCAATGTTGCAAAATGAGTTACATTCCAACGAAAGGACAAATGCTAAACAAATATAGTTTTGGGGGTATCGCCAAGCAGCACAAGTTGGTGAAGATGTGTTGGTCTCCTCATTCATGTCCCTTGTCTTCACATACACAGAGGTTAACCCAATCTCTGGAAGGACCTGCAGGTCAAGTATAACACACAGGAAGTCTTCAACATCAACGATGATGGGTACGTATATCCTATGTCACTGATGAAAAGTAAATAAAATAAATAGATGTTTGATAAATGTGTAAATAAATTGTTTATCAAACACATTCTGAACAAACGGACTGTGACAAAACATGACCAGAAGATGGCGCTGTTTCTTTGGTGCAGGGTTGACCCGAAACATGAGTAAATTTGTCAGAAAAGGAGGATAGATTGTTGGAGAAATACATTGCATTGTATGGTTGGTCAGTAAAAAAATACAAATGGAAAAAACGGGATTGCCAAGGAAGGTGATGCGTGAAAGATGAATTCATATTCCAGAAAAAATTGGCTAATTATAAGGTGTCACAATCACCTGAACAGCTTGAAGCAGATTTAGAGAAGAATTTCTTATGTTACTGGTACGAATCATATAAAAATCATATTCTGTCTGAACAATCAAAAACGTGCCTTTCCCAAAAGGATCCAGTTGCAGCTCCAATATTTTGCAATTCAATACAATTCTTTTAACAGGTTTTAAACATTCATGTAACTTTTGATTTTTTTTTCCTTTTTTCCACATCTCTGAAATGAGTCTCCCTCTGCCTTTTACCCAATCGCGCGCACACACACACACACACACACACACACACACACACGCACACACACACAACAGAGGGGTCACACATGGGAGTCTGGTCGCATTCTGCAGTTGAGACAGTTATTTCCTCCTGTCACCCTCGGGGGAGCAGCAGCCTCTAAAAACCCTGTGGGAGTGCTGTGCGGCGCTGGGGGCACGTCAGCAGGGTTGGAGGCTGGCTCCAGCAGCCCCCCAGGGGAACCGCTTGATTAATTGAGCTGGCAGATTTATGACGGGCCGAGCAGCCATTCTGCATGCATGTGTACCTAGGAGTGTGCGTGCGTGCACGCGCCCATATCTGCAGCTACTATATATCAATTCATATTTATGGAGATGTATGTGCAGCTTTTTAAGTTGTTTACATTTCTTAGCTGTGTGGTATGTGTGTATTTGGTGCGTTTGTATTTGCATGTCTACGCAAGTGTTTGTGCCGGAGAGCTTGTGTATGAATGCATGCTACTTTGAGTGAACTTGTTGGACCCTGAATGTTTGTAGATTTATGTGTCCCAGTATTTTGTGTGTGTTTGGCTACCAGAAAATCTAGAAGCTCATATGTCTAGAAAGTCGCTGAAGCTTATGGGAATGTTGTGCGTTACTTAAATCCAATTTGGGGTCTTTCATGCATGCTTCAGTTGGACTTTTTGCTTCTGTACTTAACTACATGAGATATGTACTGTCTCAGTTTACACATTTGTCTCTGTCCATTTATGTCAGTGACTGCGCGCGCACATGTGCGTGTGTGTGCGTGTGTGTGTGCGTGTGTGTGTGTGTGTGTGTGTGTGTGTGTGTGTGTGTGTGTGTGTGTGTGTGTG